>JAURVB010008590.1:0-27504 GCA_033002965.1 Piper betle | reverse complement strand
TGGAACATGAGTTGGTCACTGGTAATGGATGACGGCTGATCGCAAAAGATGTGGTCGTATACTTGGTGCTAGTAATCACCATAGTGAGAGAAAGCAATGCCCTTGCTATCATATGTATACCCTTTAATGGGTTGCCTAAATACCTAGGGTTTGTATGTTGTTCCCAAGTATACTTAGTCCATGAAAGGGTAGTCAATGCTATCGTAGTGGTGAAACAACTTACAACTTGTGATCATAAGTCATAGTTATAGTGACAACCGAGTATGGATGCTAGGAGGTTGTCGGAACACCTAGGAGTGCTATTGGGTTATAGAGGGTGGAATCAAGGATTACCAAGACTCTAGATATCGAGCATAGCAAGAGATAGTGTTTGGTAACCTACACCAGCTCATTGGGTCACAAGGAGTGTGTACGTTATGGTGTATTGAGCAAGTTATGTTCATCGGTTTTAAAGTTAACCGCAAGATGTTGAGTACAGATCGCAAGTGCTGCTCATGATCGAGTGTTTCTTGTTGGAGTTACCAAGCATGCTAAGGAGTGGTGATCGATCATGAGAAGAAGTGAGTACTGTAGCAGCACATGGGATTTGTCGGCAGATTACCGAGCATTCTGAGAACTGGACTCGGGAGTACCGAGAAGAGTGACCAAGCATTACTGGGAGTGCTAGACAATGGCCGAGATCTAGAAAGTAGAGTTTTGGTTGAGGTTTCCTAGTTGCATTTGGAATCCTAGTACTAAGATTATTGTGCGTATGGGCTAGCTGGTGACTGTGGGATTTCTTGGTGGATTTGGACTTGGTTGAGACTTCAAGGAGGAGGTTTTGAACAACTTGGGGAAGGGCTGGACTTAGACATGAAGGTTGACTAGGAGGTGAAGCCGAGAAGGGGTCTTGGTGGAGCTAGGATCAAAGCCGAGTCCTATTGGGAGTCGGATGTTGGGGTTTAGGGTTCCTAGGCCTAGGTGGTTCTTCCACGACCATGGGGTTCTTCCACGACCTTGGAGTTCCACTAGGAATGTGTGAACAACATGATAGATGTGTTTTAAGTCAAGTTAGACTTGGAAAGGGGTTAGGAAGAGTTAGACAAGGAGTGGACTCTTTCCTATTAGCCAACTTGGAGTTTGCAACGAAGTAGGAAACAATTATTATAAATAGGCCGTATTCTTGGACATATGGGATCATCACGAGAGGGGTGATCAATCACAAGAGAGAAAGACATCTTTGTGAGGACTTCGGAGAGTTCTCAACGTCTCCATTGTGAGAGGAGGACCAAATCAAGAAAGAAGAAGGAGGTAGTTGCCATGGTCAATCTTTTGGTGTAGGGATTGAAACTTCAAACTTTGACGGATCTTCGGGGTTTGATTAAGGTACTCTTCTTGTACACGCTTTTGTTATTGATTTTAATTCATATTTGATTGAGTTAAATTCATTTATTATTTATTCTCATTGGGGAGTTTGACTAGGGGTGTGCAGTTAGTTGTAAGGATTGTTTGTTAGAGGGGTGATCTGGGGTGAGTCCCTTTGTGAACAAGTAGCATTGGGGCAAGGCCTAGTGGGGCTATCAACAAGGACTTGAGTGCTTATATTCCTTGGTATTATTAAGTTAATATAAGGTTGGGAGTGGTTCCTGTAGATTTGTGTTTTTGTTTGTTGTTTGTTGCGATTGAGCAAAGAACTTTAGTACCGGGTCATGGTCGAAGTTTACAAAGTGACTAGTTACGAGGGCTGGTTACCTAGACGAGCAAGGATAGACGCCAGCAAGGATTGAGCAAAGAATTGGTGTTTGGTAAAGATCAAGTAGTAACTAGGAGGGTTGCTACTTAGTTCTAGGGATAGCTTATCAGTAAGGAGTACTAATAAGCAAGAACACTATATTGGGGGTACTTGTGTGTGATCGAGCAAGGTACAAATAGTGGTATGAGATTAGCCTCAATTGAGGTTTCTGTTTGGGTGTTGATTTCCTGACCGAATAGTATGGTAGGAGCAGAAAGCAGTGATTGATAAGAGGCTGAACATTGGTTATCAGTATTGGGAATTGGTTGCCGGTAGTGACTAGTAATTGGATATCAGTAAGTGGGTTTATTGCTATTTTGTGGATCAAGTGTTGGGACTTGAACGAAGAAGTAGATTTGGAAGATTTGCTGGTTCTAGTGATCGGTTAACCTCTAAGTTGTGATAGTGACCGAATACTAAGAGTAGTATTTGGGAATAGCTTCCGGGAGTTTATCATTTACTGTGTAACTTGTGGATGAGAATATGCCACATAGGAGAGGATATAGGGAGAAAAATTTTACCGTAGAATCGACCATGTGACACTGGCCATGGTATAGTCACTGGTAATGGATGACAGCTGATCGCAAAAGATGTGGTCATATACCTTGGTCCAGTAATTGCCATAGTGAGAAAAAACAATGCCCTTGCCATCACAGAGTCAATTCTAGGGTAAAATTTTTCTCCCTAAATCCTCTCCTATGTGGCATATTCTCACCCTTGAGAACACTCAACCTTCCACAAGTTATACAGTAAAGGATAAACTCCCGAAAGAAATTTCCAAATACTACTCCTAGTACTTGGTCACTATCACAACTTACTTCCCTATTCAAGTCCTAACACTCGGCACTGCAAACAATAGCAATCAGCCTCAATTGGGGTTAATCTTGTACCACTATTTGTACCTTGCTCAATCACCCGTGCTCGATCACACACAAGCACACCCGATATAGTATTCTCAGTTATCGGTCCTTTTTACGGATAACTTGTCTCGAGAACCAAGTAGCAACCCTCCTAGTCACTACTCGATCTTTACCAAACACCAATTCTAGTGCTCGGCTGTGTCGGCCATTGCCCTTACTCGTCTAGGTAACTAGTCCTTGTAACTAGTCATTTTGCAAACTTCGACCACGACTTGGTAGTAAAATTCCTTGCTTAATCAGGACAAACAACAAGTAAAAACATAGATCTATAGGAACCACTCCCAACCTTATATTAACATAATAATACAAAGGATACAAGCACTCAAATCCTCTCAAGCACTTGCCTGACCTTATGGACATCCCAGCCCCACTAGGCCTTGCCCTAATGCTACTCATTCACAAAGAGACTCTCGCCCTGGATAGCCTCTCCACAAAGCAATACTCACAACTACACACCCCTAGTTGAACTCCCCAATGAGAACAACTAATACATGAATTAAAATCACTAATGATCCCATATGTCCAAGGATACGGCCTATTTATAAGAACCGCTTCCTACTTCATTGCAAACTCTAACTTGGCTATTAGGAAAGAGTCCATTCCTTGTCTAACTCTTCCTAACCCCTTTCCAAGTCTAACTTGACTTGAAACACGTCTCAAATGTTGTTCCCACATTCCTAGTGGAGCTCCATGGTTGTGGAAGTCCTAGGCCAAGGAACCTCAAGCCCCAATATTCGACTCCCAATAGGATTAGGGTTTGATCCTGGCTCCACCATGACTCCCTCTCGTCTCCTTCTCCTAGTCAACCTTGATGTCTAAGTCTAGTACTTCTCCAAGTCATTCAAGACCTCCTCCTTGAAGTCTTGGCCAAGTCCAAGTTCACCAAGAAATCCCACGGTCACCAACTAGCCCTTGCGCACAACCGCTACCATTAATCCTACTTGTACTAGGATTCCTAGTACTGCTAGGAAACCTCAACCAAATCTCGGAACTCCACTTTCCAGCTCTTGGTCATCGCCTAGCATTTGTCTAGCACTCCTAGTAATGCTCGGTTGCTCCACTCAGTACTCTCGAGTTCAGCTCTTGGGATGCTCAGTAATCAGCTCCTAGCATTGCTGAAAATTCTATGTGCTGCTACTTGTACCCACTTCTTGGCATGATCAATCACCACTCCTTGGCATGCTCGGTAACTCCAAGTTACAAAACTTGATTATGATCCTCACTTGCAACCTGTACTCAACATTTTGAGGTTAACTTTCGAAGTCGATGAACACAGTTTCCTTGGTACACCCTAGCCAATGCTCGGTACACACACCTTGTGACCCGATGAGCTATTGTAGGTTACCAAATACTATCCCTCACTATGCTTGATATCTAGAATCTCGGTAATGCTTGATTCTAGCCCCTTGGAACCCTATAGCACTCCTAGGTGTTCAGGCAACCTCCTAGCATCCATGATTGGATGTCACTGCAATTAGGAAATATGATCACATGTTGTAAGTTGTTTCACCACTAGGATAGCACCGAATACCCTTTCATGGATTGAATATAAATAGGAACAACATACAAACCTTAGGTATCTGGACAGCCCATGAATCAAGGCTGTAACATCCTCTCCCACCAATGAGAGTCGATGTCCTCATCGGAAGGAAAATTTGTCCCATCCTTCTAAAGTCGAACTTGATCTTCCACCTCAGCATGTCCTCCACCTAGTGATACTCCCTGCATCTTACAAGAAGATTCAGCTCCTTGGCCTCTACTAGGAATAGATAATTCAGCCACGTATTAGCTCTATGTACCTTAGATTCATAGCTAAGTGGTACTAGCTTCTCCATCACATCATCCTCGGTCTGGCATGCAACAAACCTTGCATGTAGCCCTACACACTCCCATCAGTTATGTGCTCTAGCCACTAAGTTCCATATACTCCTTATCAAACTCAGACAAACAACTCTTTGTGGTCCCAAGAGTGGCTTGCTAAAAGCATTTCCTTTAAGACTCTGTGATGTAGCTAGTAAATCAAGTATTTCAACCCTTTCTCTTCACCTTCATGTAGAACATTGTTGGTCATTCTCCCAACAAGTACTCACCTCATCTAGTGGCTGTCTAACTAGATAAGTGTTGATAGAGAGGTTAGTTTTGCCTCCGTGCAAGCCAAACAAGTGATAAGTAAAACCCTAACTCCATATTCAACACTTACTCCTTCAGCCCATATCTTGAAGTGTTTGACTCCCCTTTGAAGAATCAAATCTCTAGTAGTGCTGGTCGAACATAGTTGTGTATCCTCCATAAAGACTACAAACTTCAAGATTCTGTCCACTACACTCCCCATAATGAACATTTCCTACAATTCAAGGAAAAAGCTGATCTCCATCGATGCCTCATGTCCATTTGGTGGTACTCCAAATATAATCAGTCTGCCTGCACCTCATCATCGGTTAGTATCATCAGCCAATGATATGAGTGAGTCTTCGGTCCTTCCATCCAATTCCATGAATGTACTCCCCACCGAATGCCCATGTTATCTGCATAGGTAGCTGCCTTTCACCACTAGCAAGGGTATAGAGCCTCCCCATGTTCCTTCGTAGCAACTCTATCCTGTAATCTCTGAAATACTCCTGAAGTAGCTGGCCAACTCCAAGAAGCATCATACTTTGATCACTATGCTAAATTCCGGAAAATCCACCCGTAGCTGCAACTTAGTCTTCCCCACACGCACCTCACCAACTTTCTTCCCCACAGACTACTATTCCAAGCTGATCCTCAATTGGATTCCACAACTTGAAAGATCCTCTAGGGTATCCTCCATAACACCTGGGTTGGGGCCTTGGCTATAACACCCCAAATCCAATTCATGCTCATGAACTGAACTAGAATGTCACTTGTCCCAATTAGATAGGCTAACCCGACCCATGTTGTGAGAATCTACTCTCGGCAGTTTGAGATGAAGATACTAATCACTAAGCATAGATGAATGCATAGAACCTTAACATGCTACTATATGAACCACATGTCAAGCAATTCACATACCAAAATAATTTCAATAAAATAAAAAAATTCCTGAATTAAAAAGGGCAAAGCTCCCCTAAAAGTGTAATTAGGGACCGCCCTGTCAAATCAACATGTACAACATGTACAAATATATATATATATGTATGTATATATATATATATATATACATATATATCACATTTTCATTCATAACATTCTAATCTGCTGTATAATCATTCTGAAGCTTGGGTCTCGACCCACCTGTGCATTCTATTCACATTTCACATCAAATTCTAGGCCTTGACCCACTTGTTGTATATATTCAATATTTAAACATATTTACTAAAACATATATATTAACATGTCACTGTTAGCAATCTTTCTACTGCAGCAAATATCATATCACATCACATCATCATGTATTGCATTTTATCACATCCTTCTCAATATAATAAAATCATAGACTAAATATTAAACATTCTATCATCTGACATGTTTGTGTAAGAGATATCACTGTTCCTTTATTTAGGCTGGCACATCTAACTTATATGCTCATCACCTATATATATTATAAAAATATGTCAGTATAACTATATCAAACTGGCTATTAGAGCTAACTTTCATATGAAGAAAATTATTTATATAGCAGAACACTCTAAAGGGCACCTACTGAGGAGTCACTAGGCTGTATACCCAATAGCATCCCGAACTGACTACTTTGCTGATGTCTCTATCGGCATTTTCTCATTTTATTTTCTGATCCCTTGGGACTATCATTATATCTTAGGGCCTCTCCTTTCTTCCATAGTTCTCTTGGCCTTGAACACAAATGGCTGAGTACTCTTAGGCAGTGGCCTTTAGTACCCTTTGAACCACAAGTTCGGATATGTGTTTTACTTAACAGTACATATAAACCTTCACGTTCTCTAGGTGTGAGGAACTTAAATGCAGAGTTTTTATGATCCCTTGAGAATAGAACAACCTACTCACTAATTTAAAGCCTACTTTGACTCTCACATGCACCTACTCATGGTATGTGCAGTCAATTTCACCATCTCTCGTCTCACTGAAAACTTGATAAAATTATATATATATATATATATATATATATATATATATATATATATATATATATATATATATATATATATATAGGCCTGTGAAGGGATTTATATAATAGGTCTGAGGCAACTTGTGGTGGATCTTGTTTTCGAAATCATACTCAAAGGATCTCATCCTCGAGGGTTATTAATTGGGAAAACTATTGGATTAAATGGCCTGAGTTAAGTGGGCTCTGACAAAACACCGCTTAACCCATCCTACAAATAGTAAAAATAAATCACGATAGATTAGAACAATAAATCAGGGTCGAGTCCTAAACGAACATGGCAAAAGCTTTGAGTGTGTTCTAGCACCTAAGTGGCGAGTTCCTACTTTGTACCTATACATCAAAGCTAAAAACTAATGCCCATTCTAATCATGTGATGCATAAATGTGATGAAGAACTTTATAAAATCATAGTCAGTTAAATAAAGTACACAACAAGGCATATGCAATCAGATAATAATACACACTTGGTTACTAACATAATCTGAATACTCAAAATAACTTAGCCCTTCTTACCTCTTTCTCACATACTAACCTAGTAACTGCTAATTGTATACTAAATCCAATTGCATCTACTCATCATCACTCATATGAAACATGCATTATCAATTACATCAAAATCCCAACCTAGGGCATCAAACCATGATTAGCAATGATCCAACATCATGTGACATTTACAATCAAATCATACAATCCATTCTAATCAATGATTGAGACCTATTTGATTACCTACCTACATCTTAATTCAATCATTTCATCATTCTGATTCATGACAACATCATCCATGATTTTATCCACAATCAAATACTATCTGTAACATGTATTCAGCTCAATATTCCTATTAATCACTAATTCACATATTACCATAATAATGGAAATCTAAGGTATTTAATTATACGTTAATCATAGCATTTGTAATCAATTATGATCAACAATACATTAGCACACAATTCAATCTCCAATTGCCTATATAAATTTCTCGATGCTATCTCTTACATCATTTTCATGCAAACAGCTCATATTTAGTTATCTCAGCCAATTATCAATCAAATTACACTGTTTGTATAAATTAATACCTAACTTCATATTTTCTCTATTTTGATGCAATACATATCAATTATCATAATTTAATCATGCTATGCTATCCACACTCATGAACTAAAATCAAGTCAATCAGCAGTAACATATACCCAATGTTAGTGCTGAAAGCGAAGTGACGGTGAGGGCAGCAAGGTTGGTGACGGCGGCAAGGGTGGCGGCTGCCGTCGGCATGGCTGTGGTTTGGCCAAGGCAGTACTCGACTGGGCTAGGACTGGAGCACGTGGCTAGGTCATGACGAGGCTTGACCGGAGCTGTTCTTGGAGGCCTACAACTGGCCAGCGGCAGTAACACTGCAAATCAGCGACTATGCCATGGGGTTGGTGCTGCTGTGAAGGATGAAGGACGCCGGGAGGAGTAGACAGGGCTTGCCCTCAGTCAGGATAGGTTGAGGACGGGGGCAGACTAGGCCGGGAGTACATGGCCAGCAGTGACGTGGTTGCTGACGACAACCGAGCAACATGCAGTGGAAGATCTTCCAGTAAACCCATCAAGGATGTGGCTTTCGTCGTCCCCAACAGTAGCATGGGTTGGACGACATTGGCAACGATGAGGGAGGGCCGTGGATGGCTAGAGATGATGGGATGCGACCGCAGTGCTCTGAGAAAACAGAGTAAGGTGGCTAGTGAGGGTGAAGGCTGGAAGGGACTTGTCTAGACAGTATGGGATAGGAGGTGGTCATGTAAGGGAGGTCTGGTCGACGGCGAGGGTGGTGGTCGTGCGCAACCGGCCGGCAGCAACACTAACTTCCTGTGACCGCACATGCAAAGCGGCGGCCTCGGGCCACCGCACATGTGCTGTCCATGCCTGGGGAAGGGTAGGGAAGGAGAGGAAAGAGGATAGGGAGGTTCACCATAGGTTGTCACTGGGGTTGGTGGCCGGCGGTGACACATGCAAGGTGGGTGGCAATGGGTGAGCGAGAAGGAAAACAGGAAGAATATGGTAGGCGGTGGCCACGGCACTGGTCAGTGGTAGCGCTGGCCAGCAGTGGTGCGGCCAGCAGTGAGGTCGCTGGCAGTGGGGTGGTGCAGCAGAAATAGAGGTGAAGGGGGAAAAATAAAAGCAGAGTCGAGGGGCAACGGGATGGAGAGGAAGAAAAAGGAAGGGCAATTTTGTAAATAAAAACTTCACTCCTGACTCAAGTCAATAATAATAAATAAATTCTAAAAATATAAATATAAAATAAATATGATAAAATACAAAAACATAAAATACGCTCAATAAAATAAACTTACATGTTCTAGACTTATTAAACCACCCAAAAATAATAAATAATGTATCCTAATGTAATAGCCGGCCTAAATCTAATTCTATGATCTAATAAATTAAAAAAAATTCTTTACCATTGCTCCTGGCTTGAGTGACTTTCCCTTGTCACGCTTAGACGACTCCCTATTATCCTTGAAAACTTGGTCATCTCCATGATGACCAGTTGCAGCCCTCAAGTCTACTAGGGCATTGGCTACATCTATTGCTGCCGGTAAGTTCTGCACTTTCTGTCCCTTTAACTCCATATGTGCCCAAGGTTGAAATCCAATTATAAAGATGTAGAGCTTATAACATTTTGACATGTCTTTAATATCTAAAATATATGAGTTGAACTGTTTGTCATACTCTCACATTGTTCCAATCTGTCTAAACTTCTTCAAAGCTTCTCTTGCCATGTGGTATTGGTCGGCAAGAACTAATCCCTGAGTTCTTCTCTCATGGCTTCCCAAGTCTTGATCTTAGGATGTCCCACATTCTCATCATTTCGGTGCATGTCCTTCACCATACCTCAGCGTCTTGGGTTAAAAACATACTGGCCATCAAAACTTGCCTATGATCAAGGATCTTGGCAGCTCAAAAATACTCCTGTATATCCTAGATGAAGTTCTCCAATCCTTTGCTTATCTATTTCCCTAGAGCTTCACTGGCTCCGACACCTTAAGCCTTCCGTGTAAAGACTGAAAAAAAAAGTGGAAAAAAAATTTTAATACATTCGACTCAGTTCGGAAAGGACTGAACGCGTCATATTCTTTACCCGGTTAATTCTACCTGGTTATTATATTTTATTATTTACCCATTTTATTATTTACCTGGTTACCTGATTAAGTGAAATACAGGTGTTTTCACATACCCTAGCCGTCATTTTCATTTTTATAAATTTTGAAAGAGGACGTCATTTTTCACATACGGGTGTAGGGGCGTCTTCCTTACCCTAGCCGCCTAGTTCTCCTCTTCTTTGCCGGTGTTTCTTCCTTGCTTGGGCATCCTTCCTATCTCCCTCTTCTTCATTTTCTTGGATTCATATGTCTTTTTAATTAATAATAAGCTTGATAAACATGAGAATTAAAGTCTCAAATCAACAATAACAACAAAAGCTAAACTGGAAAAATGAAATTTCGCCATGGCTGATGGGTCTGAAGTTGGGTAATGATAGGCGACTGTAAACAAAGATTTCAAGGCAGCCCTCACACCTCCGACGACCTCTCTGGCTGCTGGGTCGAAGGTGGCATCGCCTTGTCCCTGGGTTCCGATAGGTGGCAGAATTTCAGTGGTTATGGGCGGAGTTGTAGTGTGCGATGCTGTGGAAGATTCCAGACGTCCAAGTCAGTTTGCTGGCTAAAGACTCATGCCATGCATGCTCACAATGCTTGGCCTTGACGTTGGGTTGTCATGCAGGAGAAGGGAAGTGTTCCCGGCGGTGCTGCTGGCCGGACTGAGTGCACCTTGCAGTCCCGGCGGTGCTTCTAGCCAAGAGTCACTCATATTATTGCAGAACGGAGTTTGACGTGGATAGTTGCTGTAAAGCACAAGATTTATGCTTCCAATTGGATAGGTAGGGAAGGGAGTGAAGGACATGGTCTGATTTTAGGTTGAAGAGGAAGATATCAGGCCTGGTTTGGTGCAAGACATCGCCTAGGATAGTTGCTATAAAACATGGACGTTAGGCTTCATCTTTGCCTGTTTTTATGTTGTTGTTGATGTCTTGTTAGGATGTTTATATGGTTGTTTAATTGGGTTGCTGGGGAATTGAAGAAGGATGTGACTAGTGGTGGTGCCAAGGTCTGGTCAGGTGCAAAGAAGGTAGGAGAAGAAAAATGGCCTTGGGGAAGAAGAAGACGAACATGGTAGTTTTGTAAATATGGGTTGACTTGATACTGACTCGAGTTAAAAATAAAATAAATCCGTAATAAATTATTAAAAAATAATTATTCAAATGGGTTATGAGTTAAAGATAATAAACTAACTAATTATTGGATGAAATCGACATGAACATAAATAATAAAAATACGGTAATGCTAAACGGTCGATAATTAATCAGCACACAACAAGCGATTAAATTAAATCGGACAGTGGTAAGTAATTAATAAAATAAAGATTTTACCTTTACTATATTAAGTTTAATATTAGGTAAATAAAGTAATTATTTTAATAACGAGTTAGTAATGTAAAAATAGGTTATTAAATTATAGTCGGGTAGCAATCACTAGCGTCGAACCTAAATAGCATAATAAAAATAAATAAAGTTCAAAATTTTATTGAGTCAAAAAATTTAAAATAATTGTATTAATAATATTTTAAATTAGAATAATACAAGTTATTTTAAATAATTTAATCATACAACTTATTTAACTAAATTGCTATAAATAAGGATAGTGATTAAAGATTTAAAATCGTAAACTAAATTATCAAAATTGTGGTTAAGTAATTATCGTCTCAAAGGAAAATATACTAATAATAGTAATTAAATATTTGTTTATAAGTTGATAATTATTTTATTATTTGCTAAGTCTTAATTATGAACTAGATTATTAATGTAAAGTGGGATTTAAATGATTATATGACATGAATAGTTTAATATTTAATATTGTTGAAATTTAATAGTGATATGTATATTAGTCATTTAGTTGCATGCATTTCTACTCAAATAAAATTATATATATGTATAATTTAATGTCCTTGTTCAGATTAGGATCATTGGTCACAACTGTGAGTTCAAAATATCCAGATCTGTATAATTATTTAAAATGTTGTATTTTCCCTTGTGGACAACCTGGTCAGCCTGAGCCCAGATTCGACCACCATGCATTGAGTGGTTAATCACTAATGTAGAATTGTTTTATTTAATTATACAGCTTATTGGTTAATCACTAACGCGGAATTGCTTCAGCAGGTTAGCAGCTGGAACTAAAGACTAAGAGATGACAGGGTAGTTCTTCTACCAACTTTGGTAGTGAACACATAATAAGCAGACTTCTCTGTTTACTTTTCTTGTCTTATAAATGTGGCTATAGGAGACGGTACAAGACTGTGGGATAATTATTTCATACATTTTCATTTGAAACATAAGTTCTTTTGAGTTAGAAATGCTAGACTTATTTGCTTTCATATTATTCATGTAACCTTTTGAGTGACACCTGGCCAGCAAGGCCCACAATATTGTGAAACATGGCAGGTCATTACATTCTGGGATTTTGGCTGCCTAGTCAGCATTACCCTCCCAAGGCTAATTAAGTAGTGCACGCTTTAGAAGAGCCACATCGGCATGCACCATATCCAATTCAGCCCTAAGATGATCCACCATCACAGCCATATATCTTCTCGTCTTGCACTCTGGACTCCATACATTTGCTAACCCTCAACACTTCCTCGGTTATGGTTTGTAATCTATCGAACACCGTGTGGGCACTGCCACCATTAATAGGTCCTCCTACCAACACTTCCAATTGTGCCATACTCTCCTTGAGAGCATATGAAGATCGTGTATCCATGTGATCTTCTTAGTAAAAGTTATCCATTCAACATAAGTTGTCCTTCCTATCAAACGTAACCTTGTTCTAATACCAATTGTCACAGGTTTGATTCTAGGAAAAAAATTTCTCCATAAATTCTCTCCTATGCGTTTGTATTCTCACCCCCAAGAATACTCAGCCCTCCACAAGTTACACAGTAAAGGATAAACTCCCAGAAGCAACTCCCAAATACTACTCCTAGTACTTAGTTACTATCATAACTTACTTCCCCGTTCAAGTCTGAACACTCGACACTACAAACAACAACAATCCGCCTCAATTGGGGTTAATATTGTACCACTGTTTGCACCTTGCTCAATCACACAAACACACCTGATACAGTATTCTCGGTTATCGGTCCTCCTTACTGATAAGTTGTCCCGAGAACAAAGTAACAACCCTCCTAGTCTCTACCTATTCTGACCAAACACCTTTCTAGTGCTTGGTTGTGCCGGCCTCTGCCCTTGCTCATCTTGGTAACTAGTCCTCGTGACTTGTCACTTTGTAAACTTTGATCAAGACCTAGTACTAAAATTCCTACCCTAATTGCTACAAACAAAGTACTCCCAACCTTATATTAACATAATAATACAGAGAATACAAACACTCGAATCCTCCACGCATTTGCTCGACCTTGTGGACAGGACTACTAGGTCTTGCCCCAATGCTATTCATTCACAAAGGGACTCACCCCGGATCACCTCTCTACCAAGCAATACTTACAACTACACACCCTTAGTCGAACACCCCAATGAGAATAGCTAATACATGAATTTAACTCAATCAAATATGAATTAAAATCAGTAATAAAGGTCTGTGCAAGAGTACCTTAATCAAGCCCTGAAGATCCTTCAAAGTTTGAAATTTCAATCCCTACACCAAGAGATTGACCATGGCAACTTTCTGCTTCTTCTTCCTTGATTTGGCTCACTTCTCACAATGGAGATGTTGAGAACTCTCCTAAGTCCCCTCAAATGCGTTCTCCCCACTTGTGAATGATCACCCCTCTCGTGATGATGCCATATGTCCAATGATATGGCCTATTTATAAGAACCGCTTCCCACTTTGTTGCAAACTCTAACTTGGCTAACAGGAAAGAGTCTATTCCGTGTCTAACTCTTCCTAACCCCTTTCCATGTCTAACTTGACTGGAAACATGTCTCCCATGTTGTTCCCACATTCCTAGTGGAACTCCTTGGTCGTGGAAGAATCCCCTAGGCCAAGGAACCTCAAACCCCAACATCCGACTCCCAATAGGATTAGGGTTTAATCCTGGCTCCACCAAGACTCCCTCTCCTTCTCCTAGTCAACTTTGATGTCTAAGTCCAGCACTTCTCTCCAAGTCTCGACAAAGTCCAAGTTGACCAAGAAATCCCACGATCACCAGCTAGCCCCTACCTGCATATAACTGCTACCGGTAATCCTACTTTTAGTAGGATTCCAAGTATAGCTAGGAAACCTCAACCAAATCCCAAAACTCCACTTTCCAGCACTCGATCATCACCTAGCATTCATCTAACACTCCCAGTAATGCTCAGTCACTCTTCTCAGTACTCCCAATGTAATGACCAACCCGTTTTGAGCTATGAATCAAGTATTACTATATAAAACTAAGTGTCTCATAAATTAATTTTCTATTAATTTTTAAGATTTTTAAAATAAACCCATGACATAAAATTTCATATAACAAATGTTTGGAAAAATCTAAGCCCCATGAACCGAACCGAAATCTCATTGCCATACACACAATCTAAAAGTATAATAACAAATAAAAAATTCAAAAGTCAAATAACAGAGTCCTCCAGCAGTCTTGACTCTACCCATCCTTTCGTGATCACACTTGCAGAGGTAATTCCGCATTAGTGATAAAAATAGTAAGTCATATAATTACAAAAATAAGTTAATATATTCTACAATATCTGAATTTAAATCTTTTAGTGATTATGAGCCTATTTTGAGCTCTTATTATGCCAGGAGGGGTGGCCACCCCATCCAGCTACAATCCCATACATATGCACACACGCTACGTGGCTGATGGCATGTAGTTACCAATATATGCCATTGACTCACCTTCTCAATATCACAAGTGTATAATGAGCCGTCTTTTGCCACTGCGCCGTATCACCTTTTTGCCATGGGTGTAGGTATTTAATCTTTTAAGAATTTTAATGGTGCTGCCCCGTGTTAGAATGAGTTAATTCATTGACCCCGGTTGCGTTCGGTGGATGGTGGTCAAATGTGGGCTCAGGCCGACCAAGGCTCCCAACCAGGAATATATAACATTTCATGTAATTATACGAACTTAGAATTTTGTTGAGGCATACGACAACATGATCCTAATATGAATGAAACTTCTTTAAACCCTTCCCTTTGTAAGCCAAATGTGCTCACAAACTATTAAGATGATGTTTAATTTAACATCAACAGAATTCTCCTTTATAGAGAAGAATAAGTGTGGAATTCAAGAAGTCACTACATTGAATTTTATAAAAAAATCGTAATAACATATAAATATATTAAATATGAACTATTTGTGTGATAACAAAAAGTCAAAAAACTTATTGAGTTAAAGCAAATGAGCGTTAAATTGCAATCACGATTCCTAGTCCCAAAAATTTAATAAATAAAACTTATTTAAAATTATCCATAAATACTATTGTAATGAACTCTAAAGGTTAAAATTGATAATTTATGATATTGATTCTTAAGAATTAATTTAATTAAATACTATTTATGGTTTATTCTAAGATTTACAAAACCCTAAACAAAATAACCTATTTATTTTTTGGGTTTTACAATAGAAGGTCATCATTCATCTAACTTCGTTTAAAATAAACCCATGACATAAAATTTAATATAACAAATGCTCGGAATAATCTAAGCCCCATGAACTGAACTGAAATCCCTCTGCCATGCAAGCAATCCAGAAGTATAATAACAAATAAGAAAATTCAAAAGTTAACTAACAGATTCCTCCAGCTGTACTAATTCTACCCATCCTTTCATGATCACACCTGCGAAGGCAATTCCGCATTCGTGATAAAAATACTAAGTCATATAATTACAAAAATCAAGTTAATATATTCTACAATATCTGAATTTAAGTCTTTTAGTGATTATGCCGAGCTCTTATCAAGCCGGGACGGGTGGCCACCCCATCCAGCTACAATCCCATGCTTGTGCACACATGCTACGTGGCCCACGACCTGTAGTTACCGATATTTGTCATTAACTCACTCTCTCGGTATGACAAGTGCATAATGAGCCATCTGTTACCACTACGCTCTGCCACCACTTTCGCTATGGGGGCAGGTATTTAATCTTTCAAGAATTTTAAGGGTGATGCCCCGTGTCAGACTGAGTTAATTCTTTGACCCCGGTTGTGCTCGGCACATGGTGGTCGAATGTGGGCTTTGGCCGATCAAGGCTCCCAACTAGGAATATATAACATTTCGAGTAATTATATGAACTTGGAATTTTGTTGAAGCCTATGGCACACGATCCTAATATGAATGAAACTTCTTCAAAACCTTCCTTTTGTAAGCTAAATGTGCTCACAAAATGTTTAATTTAATATCAACATAATTCTCCTTTATATAGAAGAATAAGTGTAGAATTTAAGAAGTCAGTACACTAAATTTTATAGAAAAGAATGTAATCACATATAAATATATTAAATATGAACTATTTGTGTAATAATGAAAAGTCAAAAAAATTGACTATTGTGTTAAAGCAAATGAGTGTTAAATTGCTAAGACAATGCTAAATAAACCCTCAACTAGACGTCCAGCATGCAAATTGAGACTTAATAAAAGAAATAACTACAAAATAGTTAATAATAAAATAAATAAATACACTCATGAATAAGTAGATAAATAATAAATACATGAAAATAATAATACTCTAATCATAAAGTAATAATATTGTAACACCCCGTTTCGGTTCACCCGTGAACTGACCCGGAAATGTCACCGGCGACCGAACCGTTCCCTAATCTACTGGGTTTGGTTAAGCCGACCTGGATCTGCTCTCGGCATCTTAAGATTGGGATGCAACCATGAATGCATGAATGGGAACAATTAGGTTCTAACGCCATCCTACATGCATGCCATGACATGCAAGCAAAACAAAACCATGCAATGAGCAAGAAATTTAAATAAAAATTTATTAATTTTTTTACGAAAAAACGGACAGAATCTCCCCTAAAAGTACAATAGAGGCCAACCTGTCCACAATAAGGGTATATAAATATTTTATCAAAATACGATAAAACATCACAATCTACAATGACATTCAATCATTATCTCATTTGGTTTCACCTGAGCCGAGTCTGAACTCCAAGGCTCCCTACTCATTCATATTTATCCATTCGTTTCATAATAAGCAATTCATCCAGGCAAGCACATCATAATTATCATTCACACAGCATTAACACACCATCATTATACATTACACGCGGCAGGTACATGTGTGTGCGGTTTCATGCTGCTCCTCTGCAGTCCCGATAGCTTTCATCCCTCGCATTTCTCACCTATATATATGTATATACAAAAACCGTCAGTAACGAGTGTTACCGGCCCAGAAAATAACTAATATTAATCTGGCACAGGAGTGCAAACTCTCCTGTTGAATCAAAACCACATACGTCCTCAAGAACTCTCATCAGGGCATATATGAGAGTTGTCGCCCTTGGGTCGACAACATCCCCTTTCCGTATCATTCTCTTTCATTGGCCATTTCATCTATCTCTTCCACAGCAATTCATCATTCGTCTCAGCCCTCTACGTCCTCTGTATTGCTCCTGGCCCTGAGTACAGGGGCCGAGCACTCTCAGACATGTGCCTCCAGTACCCTTTTGAAACCACAAGTCTAGACATGCACTGCATTGCAGTACCCGTGAACCTCCACACTTCTCCGAGTTTGAGGAACTTAAAGGTGGAATTGTCAGGATCCCTCGGGAATGAAACGGCCCCGCACACCATTCTAGAGCTCACTATTGACTCACACATGCCTGCTCGCATAACACAGTAGTTGGATTTCCCTCATTCAATCTCTCACTGAAAACGCGAAAACTATACATATATATAGGTCTAGGTTGGGATTTATACAATAGGCCAGAAGGCATTATGAGCTGGATCTGAAGTTTGAAAACAAACTTGAGGGATCTCATCCTCGAGGGTTATGAATCCGGAAAACTGTTGGCTAAATAGCCTGAATTAAGTGGGATCCGATAAGATGCCATTTAACACATCTTGCATGTAATAAATCAAATACATAGTAGAATAGCGTAAACAGAAAATGAGTCCTAAACGGACCTGGTAGAAACTCCAAGCATGTCCTCGTGCCGAGGCGGCAAGCTCCTACTGCGTACCTACACATCGAAACTAAATACTAACGCCCCCTCATGATGCAGTCATACATCCTATATCACACATACATCCATCACTCATCAATCAACACACATCCACCTATATCAATTCTAGCAAGTCTACTTAGGCTATTTTGCATTAGATCATGATCATTAGTTAGTTACCGTAATTAGTTTCTTAGCCTCCATTTTTAACACCACTCAATCAAACAAATTTCATATTTTATCCTTAATCAATTCTACATTTATATATATAATTATAACACGCGATTCACCAATCCTGGCATGCAATTTTAATAATCAATACTTTTAAATAATTAAGTTAAAATAAATTATACCTCGTGGGATCCATGGCTCGATTTTGGCAGCCTATGGCGTCCGAAGATCGATAGGGTTCGATTGGAGGGATTCGGCAAAAGATCAGGTGATTTTCGACGAATTTCGGTGAATCCAATTTTCTGGCAACTTCCAGCGGTTTTCGGCGACTATCCCAGTGGTTTTCTGATGACTGTTCCGGATGGGCAATCGGGGAAGGGGTTAGCACTGGCTCGGCGAACTCATCCCAATGCCAGTGACGGTAAGGACGGCAGTGCCGGTGATGACCACCGGCGGTGGCGTCGAGTTCGGTCAGGGTGGTCGGTCGTTCCGATCAGGCCCACGGCTGACTTCTAGGCAGTGCTAGGTAAGGGGGAAAGATCGGGGAGGTCAAGGGGGTGGTTGTCGGGGTCACGGCAGCTCTGGCGAATCGACAAGGATAGTGTCGCTTCTTGTGGGGCGATTCCAGTGTTGTGGCAGTGAGGCGGTGGCCGGGGTTGGTCGTGGCGGCACAGCGATGTCATGGCGAGGTGGGGCGGCATTGATTGGCAGCAGTGCGACGTTGGCGACGGCGGCGGCGGCAATCTCAAGGGCAGCAGTGGCTAGGGTTTTGGAAGGGGTAAGGTGTTGGGGGGGGGGGGGGAGAAAAACACCCCTAGTGGCAAACTCATATATAAGTATTGACTCGATTCGCACTCGAGTCAAAATAATAACTAGTTCGTAATAAATCCTAAAAAAATCTTTTAAAAATATAGAAAAATCTCATAAAATAAAACAATACAACAACATCCAAATGACATGCTCTATAACTAATAACCCACCCAAATATGATCTAATGCATCAAATACATAAAAAAGAAAAAAAACTGCATACTTTCATATATTCTGATAACTCATTTTTCATTATGTTTTTAACGTTCTCATATATATTTAGGTACACCTAACTCTCATCGGTCATAATTCACGGCTGGCCTAGACTTAGCACGTGGTTCATGAAATTGACTCGACTCGAACCAACAGTTGAACCGACTGGTTCGGTAACATAAAACTCTGACTCGAGTCATGAGTTTTACAAATATAATTATGCTCTATAAATACACAGCTAAGCACAAATAAAAATCACATATACTCATGTTTAATCATGCTAGTAAATATATAAATAAATAAATAAGTAAATAATTAGTTAATGTTAATTAATCATGAATGATAATAATAATATCATAGTTAACTAATGCAGAATATGTAATGAAATACAAATAAATAATAACATAAACGTAACGAACAAATAAATAAATAAACAAATAAATATATAATTTAGTAAACATAATAAGAATAATATTCATAAGTAAATATAATATTAATAATAACAAATAATCATCTAAACATTCATCATATACGACAAACATATAAATAAAAATAAATAAAAAATAATGAATAAATAAATAAATAAATAAAAACATTCATAATATTAAAATATGCTAAATAATGTGAATATACATCTAGACTAATGTAGACATTCTCAAATGACTAAAAACGGTTGAAAAATGGACGATAATGAGCTAAACCGAATCGAACCAAGTCAACCTGGGTGAGTCAACATAGATGAGTCAAACAACAGTGTTGGGCTGGGTAGCTGGATGTGGACATAGGCTCGGGCTTGACCAAGGATACGAACAAGTGAATAGCACTTGGCCAAGAGGACGTGAATGTGGGATGGTGGACGAGAATGCAGGTATAAGGGTCTGATGGAATAGGAGGTGCCCATTGCTGAAAAATGCCAACGACAGCATGGCTGGGGTTGTCGCCGATTGAGATCGACAGCCCATGCGATGAAGAACATGATGGTGGTGGCAATCAGTGAAGTCCGGCTGCTGGCTGGCAGAAAAAACGATTGAAATGAGGGCGGAATTGCTAGGGTGCGACGACATCCTCTATAGTGATTGCGGCCACGATGGTGGTCATTGGTAGTCTCAAAATGGAGATCTCCGCAAGATGAAACTGTGTGGTTGGTCAGATTGGCCAAAGCTAGCTCATCCGCACTGGAAAATGGCCTGAAAGGGTGGCAGCGATGGCGAAAATCAACTCCTAAAACATCGTTATTGGCGGCGATTGCAGCTGTACCGGTGGTGGTGAGGGGTACGACTTGATAGCTGTTTGCGAGGTAATCATGGTGGTGCCAATCCGGTGGCCAGGGGTGTGCCGGAGACTAGCTAGCTATAAGCCAAAGTGGCGGCGGCGCTACGGGTGTAAAGCTTTGAAAATGTGTCACTGAAAATCAAAGGGATAATGCTAGGGCCGACGTGTACTACTCAGATCTTTCCATGTGGCATGATCTGAGTGTTCAATAACTCGTTGTTTAGTGGGACCCACCAATGGGTATATGCAATATACATATGGATGAAAAGCTTGGATCTAGACAGTCCAAAGTTAAACTCACTTGAATTTTAAAAGTGACTTTATAGGCAGGAATCGAGGTAAGAAGGCTAAATGGGCCTCGAACTCCAAACTCAATTGGGTGAAATTTTGCAACTCAATCAAGCTGGTCCTAGAGGGGTACAATCCGGTGATCTGAAATCCCTATCATACAAATGAGATACCCTAAAAATCCCAAACGGATATTAAACCTGCAAAAACCTAGATGTATGCCTAAAACCCTTGCTATCTCATAAAAGTCATATGTGTACCTCATATATACACTTACAGCTCACGCTCTGCTATAACCAAAATCAAGCTATCATGTGCATCTCAGGCATACTCACCCACTATAACATGCTCAATTTGGGCCCCATACTCATGGTCTAAAAATTTGTCTACCTTGAGATCCCTCAATCCGACTTGAGACTGGCCTAAATCGGGCAAATTAAAAGCGGGTAAAGCCCTAACCCGAAGTTGGGTTTTACAAATTGAGTCCAAAGAAAGTGCTAATTGAGACTTTTCATGTAAAACCCATTTTCGAGTTAAGGTTTTACCCGATTTTAGTTTTGCCCTTTTAGGGTCAGTATCGAGTCAGTTCGAGCGAGACTAATTTTAACAGTATGAGTATTAAGCTAAGATGGATATGTGAGCATGTTATTGAGGCTGAGTATGCCCGACATGTATATTATAGTTCCAATTATTATATTGTAGAGAATGAGTTATCATTCTATACACGAGGTATACATATGATTTTTATGAGCTAGACAAGATTTTAAGCCTAGATCTATGCCATTGCAGCATTTAGTATCTGTTTGGGATTTTTGGGTATTTCATTTACATGTGCAGCATAGGAATTTTGGATCACTAGATTGTGCCCTTGTGGGCCCAGCTTGATTGAGTTCAAGGTTTGGGGCACATTTAGCCTTCTTGCCTAGATTCCCCACATATAGAGTCACTTTTAGGACTAGAGTTAGTTTCGATTTCAGATGGTCTTGATCTGATCTTTCCGTCCATAGGTGTAATGCTTATACCCATATGTGGGTACCACAAGGTCAAGAGTTAGCAAACGTTCAGATCATGCCACATGGCAAGATTTGAGCCGTCCACGTCAACCCTAGTTTCCTCCCATTATATTTCAAACATTTTAATTCATTTTTAGATTTCTATCATTATCGCCGCTATCACTCTGGCTCGCTGCCAGCGAGACCCTGGCCCACCTCTAGCCACTGGATCGGTATCGGTCCATAACCACGATCACTATCGGCGCTGCCACATTTGCCGTCGGCAGCCTAGTTTTATCACTCCACCAGCCTTTCAGATGGTTTTCCGGCACTGGAAAGCTACCTCCGGCCAGTTCGAATACCCACACAACACCTATTCGCTAAGGTCTCCATTTTGAGACAACCCACAATGACCACTACGGCTGCAACTGTAACACCCCAATCCGGTTTACTCTCAACCCGGACCGGAACTGTTACAAAGGATCGAACTACTCGTAAACCGATTAAGTTGGCTGACCCAAAACCTAAACGGCTACGACATAACCCTCTCGACGTCTCAAGATGGAGCACGCCGCTAATGCGCAAACAATATATGAATGAGATGCAAAACCCTAACAGGATACTACGTGAATGTCATGATAATTAACGCACACCAAAATAATTAAAATAGCAATAAAATTCATAAAATCTAGAATAAAACGGACAGAGCCTCCCCTAAAAGTGCAATAAGGGGATGACCTGTTAAAATACGGCACAATATGTATATATATAAAACAACAATTTATATCACACTAGACTTCAAATCAACTACACATATCGTAATTGGCATCTAGCCCACCTGCAATTCATGTTCATCGTGTTTTTGTTCATTTCAACTCAACATAACTGATCATCCTGGACATTGGAACTTTTCCAAAATATTTCTAAGAAAATTCATACATTTCTAAACACGATCTACGAGTCTCATAGCTCATGCATAAATACCAATATATAAATCTACTACAAAAGCCAATCACATCACATCTTACGCAAAAGTCGGCGCGGCACCAGGTATGTGTGTGCAATGCAAGCGCTACTCCTTCGTCGAGGCCGGCATACACCAATCATCATCCTCACCTACATATAGTAGAAAAACGTCAGCAACGGGTGTCACTGGTCCGGAAATAACTAATATCAAACTGGAACATGAAAGCAAACTCTCATGGAAAGCAAACCATCATATATATCTTCCTCAAGAACTCTCATAAGGGCAACTATAAAGGAGCCGTCGAGCAGCTGACTCAACAGCATCCCCATCTAGCTGGTACTGTGCCGCTCACGACACTTCTTTTTCAGTACTTCACGTAAAACTTTTATCCTAAGCCCTCTCCGAACCTCCATATTACTCCTGGCCTTGAGCACGTAGGCCGAGCACTCTCAGGCAGTCGCCTTTAGTACCCTTTGAACCACAAGTCCGGACATGCGTTGTACTAAACAGTACCCGTAAACCTCCACGTCCTCCGGGTGTGAGGAACTCAAACGCGGAGTTGTCAGGATCCCTCGGGAATGGAACAGTCCGCTGGCACTAATCCAGAGCCCGCTTTGACTGGCACGGCATCCGCTCATGGTACGTGCAGTCGACTCATCTTCTCTTGTCTCACTGAAAACTCGATAAAACTATTTATAGGGCTGGGTCGGGATTTATTATAATAGGCCCGAAGGCAACTTGAGGTGGATCTTATTTTCGAAAACCAGCTCGAGGGATCTCATCCTCGAGGGTTATTAATTCCGAAAAACATCGACCAGGTGACCCGTGTTAGGTGGGGTCCAATAAATCATCCACCTGACACGTCCTACGATCAATAAATCAAATCACCGATAGAATAGAGCGATAAAACCTGAGAAGCGTGTCCTAACGGACCTGTCAGAAGCTCCAAGCGCAGTCTCGTGCCTAGACGGCGAGTTCCTGCAACGTACCTACATGAACATAACTATTTACTAACGCCCATACATATATGATGCACACCTATGTAACTAATATATCCACATGCATACAATCATCTAATCAAACATGACAATTATTTCGACAATTTCCCTACATCTCTAATTGTCAAGCAAGTTAATAATTTTATCATTTCATATGTTACTTATTACCTAGCACTTTTAATTCCAATTTCAAAGCATACCTATTCTAATTAGGTGACAATGGTTTAATCAATTTAATCTGTTTAACTTAATGTTAGCATACAAAACCTAATTCATACATATTCATAAATTAACTAGTTAACAAACATTTAATTAACTATTCAATGGTTTACTAACAATTACATAATGTTAGCATGCAAAAACCTAATTCATACATATTCATCAATTAACTAGTTAACAATCATTTAATTAACTATACAATAGTTTACTAACAATTTCATAATGTTTAATTCATACATATTCATGAATTAACTAGTTAACAAGCATTTAATTAACTATTCAATGGTTTACTAACAATTTCATTACAAGCATTCACATCATCCAACACAATTTACCCTAATCATCACATGTTTATCATAATCATGATTAATTAAACTAAAAGCATGAAGTTAATAAAATTAATTCTAATATGCTACTATGACCACAATAAGTATGTAATAATTCAAAAAAATAAGAAGAAAGAACCACCTCGCGATCGGCGCTGAAATCGGTGCCGACGGACGAAGGCGGCGATTTTCCGGCGACTATGCCGGCGGTTTTCGACAGCTCCGGTGGTTTTCCGGTGACTGCTCCGGCGAGGCAATCGGAGGTAGGGGTTAGCACCGCCTCGGTGAGCTGAACCCAATGGTGGTGACGACGAAGGCAGCCGCGGCGGCGATGGCCACCAACGGCGGCGTCGAGTGCGGCCGGGGCGGTCGGCCGCTCTGATCAGAGCCACGGCCGACCCTCGACGGCGGCTCTAAGTAGAGGGGAAAGGTAGGGGAGGTCGAGGGAGGAACTCCGACGTCACGGCGGCGGCGGTCCGGCGCAGACGGCGGCGGAATCGCGTCGGGATCGGCGGGAAATCGAGGGCGATTTCCGGCGTTGCGACGGCCGGACAGTGGCCGGGCGTGGTCGAGGCGGCGAGGCGACGGCACGGCCGGGCTGGGCGGCGTCGATCGGCGGCGAGGGGGCGTCGACGGCGGCGGCAGAATCTCGGCGGCGGCGGCGGTGACGAAACGCGGGTGGGGGTTTGGGGAGGAAGATGAGGTGGGTAAGGCGATGGCAAAGTTGTAAATAAAACTTGACTCGACACGGGCTCGAGTCAAGAATGATAACGGACTCGGAATAAATCCCAGAAAAATCTAGAAAAATTGGGAAAAATCCCATAAACTCAAATAAAATATCACAACATCCAAATGACATGTCGTATAACTAATAACCCACCCGAATACCATCTAACGCATCCTAATGCGTTATTCGGCCTAAACTAATTCTACGGCCACAACATAAAAATAAAATAAAATCATCAACTGTATACTCTCATATCTACTGATAACTCAGTCTGCTGATGCGTATCTGACGCTATCATCGATACTTGGGTATACATAAACCCTCATAGCACGTGCGCACGGTCGGCCTCGGCCCCGCACACGTGTTCTGAAAGCTGAACCGACTCAAACTACGGTCAAACCGACCGGCTAACAATTATAAAACCCTGACTCGAGTCGTGGGTTTTACAGCAACCACCTCCAATGATGTCGCTGCACCCAGCGGCAATCTGCCCCTTTCCTGTTGTTTTCCAGCCAGTTAGTGGCCGGACTCCGCCGATCATCACCACCAAAGCCTCCACCTTGGCCCCCCTATCGATCCCAACTGGCTGTGAGCCCAGCGGCACTGCCATCAGCTCTTTTCCGACGACAGGCAATGTAATGACCTGGCCCAAAGTACAACATAATGAGCCTAAATCATTTCTTTAAAATGGTTAACCGAAGTTAAAGATCTATAGTACATTCTCACTTATAAACATGATCTTTTCCCAATAGGTATTAGACGTGGTATCTCACAATCCACCCACCTTAGAAAATTTTTGTCCCCGAAATTCCTACACATGGCCCATTGCTAACCCCAGTCCACGCCCTTCTTTGGCCTGTGAGCCAACGTCCCAATGTAGCCCACCATCTAACACGTTACCAGGTTTCTCTGATACCACCTGTAACGACCCTTCCTAGGTGCAACGTAATGAGCTTAAGTCATTTCTTTAGAATGGTTAACCCAAGTTAAAGATCTATAGTCCATTCTTACTATAAACAAGATCTTTTCCCAGTAGGTATTAGATGGGAATTAAGTTGAGGGATCTCACAATCCACCCACCTTAGGGGAAATTTTGTCCCCGAAATTCCTACACTTGGCCAGTTGCTAGCCCCAGCCCACGACCTACTTTTGGCCCATGACTAGCAGCCTAACCAACGTCCCTAGTCCAGTAGTCCAGCCCACCACACGTAACTGGATTACTTTGATACCACCTGTAACAACCCGCTATTTTTTACGATATTGTGGGCCTTGCTGGCCAGGTGTTACTCAAAATTTAACAAAACCAACACTATAACGACTAGCTCCTAACCGGACCGGGTGTTACTTAAAAGGTTACATGAATAATATAAAAGCAAATAAGTCTAGCATTTCTAACTTAAAAGAACTTATGTTTCAAATGACAATGTATGAAATAATTATCCTATAGTCTTGGACCATTTCCCATAGCCACATTTATAACACAAAGAAAAGTAAAAGAGAAGTCCGCTTATTATCTGTTCACCACCTGAGTTGGTAGAAGAACCACACTGTCGTCACTTAGTCTTTTGTTCCAGCTGCTAACCTGATAAGGCAATTCCGCGTTAGTGATTAAACCACTAAGCCGTATAATTAAATAAAACAAGTCCATAAACTCCCTATCATAATCTTTAATAATGCTGTTGTGACCATTCCAACATGTCCATTTATTAGCTGATGGTTCAGTCCACCATGTCCATTAGTTGGCTAATGGTCACTCCACCATGTCCATCTATTTGCTGATGGGTCAGTCCATCATGTCCATTATCAGCTAGTGAGTCCAATCCACCATATCCGTTATTGGCTGGTGAGTCCAATCCACCATGTCCATTAGTTGGTTGATGGGTCATTCCACCATGTCCATCTATTGGCTGATGGGTTATTCCACCATGTCCATAATTGGCTGGCGAGTCCAATCTACCATGTCTAATTTATTGGCTGATGGGTCAGTCTATCATATCCATTACCGGCTGGCAAGTCCAATCTGCCATGTTCGTTATCCGGCTGGTGAGTCCAATTCACCATGTCCGTAATGGTGGCTTGCGAGTCCAATCTGCCATGTGCAATTTATTGACTGATGGGTTGGTTAGTCCATCATGTCCATTACCGGCTGGCAAGTCCAATCCGCCATGTCCGTTATCAGCTAGTGAGTCCAATCCACCATGTCCGTAATTGGCTGGCGAGTCCAATCTGTCATGTCCAATTTATTGTATTATAGCTGTCAGGTCCATTCTAACATGTCCACTATTAGATTACGAAGGGCGTATCCCGTGTCAGACTGAGTTAATTCTTAATTACCCCGGTTGCACTCGATGCATGGTGGTTGAATCTAGGCTCACGCTAACCAGGTTGTGCACAAGTGAAAATATAACATTTTAAATAATTATATGGACCTGGATATTTTGAGCTCGCAGCTGCGACTAATGATCCTAATCTGAACGATGACATAAAATTATACATAAGTATAT
>JAURVB010008589.1:0-13274 GCA_033002965.1 Piper betle | reverse complement strand
TGAACGGAGCAGCAGATGGAGGCGGCGACGGCGGCCATGGCCATGACGGCGACGGTGTTCGGTGGCCGGCGAGGCCGGTACAAAGGGGAGGGCAACCACGAGCGTGCTTGGCCCACGAGAAGAGGGGCTGAAAAATTTGCTAAAATGGGTAGAGTGAATGGCTCTCTTAGATATCTTCCTGCTTTGTAGTCGTTTGTTAAATGGGTAGAGTGAATGGGTAAGGTGATTACCAGCTTCGGGGCTGAAAAATTTTAGTGTCGTTGCTTACAAGGACGGTCAAAAAACAAACTCTTTGCCTAGAGTCCGAGTTTTATGTGACTGAAGTAGTCAGTTAAACTCTTAGTTTGAGTCAGAGTCAGTTTCGCGAACCGCATGTTAAGTCGAGGCTAACTATAAGTTATGAGCGATGAGAGTCAGGTGTACCTAAATATACAATGATAATGTCGAAAAGATGGTAAAAAATGAGTTATCATAATATATGAGAGTATGCAGTATTTTTTCTTTTATATATTGGATCGTAGAAATAATTTTAGGTCGAATAATGTATTAGGACGCATTGGATCATATTCGGGTGGGTTATTAGTTATAGAGCATGTCATTTAGATGTTGTTGTATTTGTTTTATTTTATGTGATTTTTCATATTTTTCTAGATTTTTTAAAATTTATTACGAACTAATTATTATTTTTGACTCGAGTAGGAATCAAGTCAATACTTATTTACGAAATTGCCATTGGACTGTTTTTCTCCTTTCCACAACACTTTCCCCTCCCAAAACCCTCGCCGCCCACTGTGGTTGTTGCTGCCGCCGCTGTCGACGCCGCATTGCCGCCGATCCAATGCCGCCCCACCCTGCCGTGTCGTCGTCGTGCTGCCACGATCACCCCGACCACCATCTCGCCGCCATGATGTTGAAATCGCCCCACAAGCCGTGACACTCTCCTTGTCGATTCGCCGTCGTCCGGGCCGCGCCGCCGCCGCCGTGACCCTGACGACCACCACCTTGAGCTCCCCGACGTTTCCCCCTTACCTAGCGCCGTCGTCAAAGCCGGCCGTGGGCACTGATCGGAACAACCGACTGCCCCCAACCGAACTCGACGCCACCGCCGGCAGTCATCGCCGCAGCGGCCGCCCTTGCCATCACCACCATTGGGACGAGCTCGCCGAGCCGGTGCTAACCACTTACGCCCGATTGCCCTATCGAAACAGTCGTCGAAAAACCACCGGGACAATCGCCGAAAAATTAGATTCGCCCAAATTCGTCGAAATTACCTGATCTTCCGCCGAATCCCTCCTATCAAACCCTATCGAACTTCGGAAGCCATAGGGTGGCGAATTCGAGCCACGAATCCCACGAGGTATAATTTATTTTAACTTAATTATTTAAAAGTCTTGATTATTAGAATTGCATGCTAGGATTGGTGAATTGCGTGTTATAATTATGTATATAAATGTTAGAATTGATTAAGGATAAAATGTAAATTTGTTTGATTAAGTGGTGTTAAAAATGGAGGCTAAGAAACTAATTAGGATAACTAAGTAATGACCATGATCTAATGCAAACTAGCCTAAGTAGACTTGCTAGAATTGATATAGGTTGATGTGTGTTGTTTGATGCGTGATGGGTGTATGTGTGATATAGGATGTATGATTGCATCATGAGCAGGCGTTAGTATTTAGTTTTGATGTGTAGGTACGGAGTAGGAGCTCGTCGCCTAGGCACGAGGGACAAGCTTAGAGCTTCTACCAGGTCCGTTTAAGACTTGTTATCTATTTTACGCTATCCTATTGTGTATTTGATTTATCATGTGCAGGACGAGTTAAGTGGCGTTTTATCGGATCCACTTGACTCGGAGCCATTTAGCCAAGAGTTTTGTTCGGATTAATAACCTTCGAGGATGAGATCACCTCGAGTCAGTTTTCAGAATTAAGATCTACCACAAGTTGCCTTCGGGCCTATTGTATAAATCCCAACCTAGGCCTATATATATATAGTTTTCGCGTTTTCGGTGAGAGATGGAATGAGGGTTACTGACGGCCACGCCTTCAGATAGGGCGTGTGCTCGGAAGAGCGGGCTCTGGAGCTGGGGAGAACCCACTTCGTTCCCGAAGGATCCGGACAACTCCACCTTTGAGTTCCTCAAACCCGGATAAGTGTGGAGGTTTATGGGTAGTGCAATGCAGCACATGTCTAGACTTGTGGTTCAAAGGGTACTAAAGGCGACTGCCTGAGAGTGCTCGGCCTTTGTGCTCAAGGCCAGGAGTAATATGGAAGGTACAGAGGGCGAAAAGGAATGAGATTTGATGTAAGAAGCGATAGAGAAATGGCCAAAGTATGAGAATGAGAAAGAAAGGGGGACGCTGTCGACCCGAGGGCAGACGGCTCCCATATGTGCCCTGATGAGAGTTCTTGAGGAAGTATATGGTTTTCATTCAACAGGAGGGTTTGCTCTCCTGTGCCAGATTGATATTAGTTATTTTCTGGGCCGGTAACACTTGTTACTGACGGTTTTTCTATATATATGTAGGTGAGAAATGCGAGGGATGAAAGGTGTCGGGACTGCAGAGGAGCAGCACAAAACCGCGCACACATGTACCTGCCGCGTGTAATGTATAATGATGGTGTGTTATTGCTACGTGAATGATAATTTTGATGTGCTTATTTGGATGAATTCTTATTATGAAATGAATGGATAAATGTGAATGAGTAGGGAGCCTTGGAGTTCAGACTCGGCTCGAATGAAAACAAATGAGATAATGATGAGATGCCATGGTGGATTGTTATGTATTATATTGTCTTGATAAAATGTTTATATACCCTCGTCGTGGACAGGTTGGCCCTTATTGCACTTTTAGGGGAAAGTCTTGTCCGTTTTTTCGTAGTATTATATATTTTCTTTTGGTTTCTTATTTATTGTTTTGTCTTGTCTTTGCTTGCACGTCATGGCATGCATGTAAGACTCCGTTAGAACCCAATTGTTCCCATTCATGCATTTCATGTTTGCATCTCCATCTTGAGACACCGAGGGCAGATCCGGGTCGGCTTAACCGAATCCAGTAGATTAGCGAACGGTTCGGTCTCCGGTGACATTTTCGGGTTGGTTCACGGGTGAGCCGAAACGGGGTGTTCTGCTAACGCCCGGCCACCCTCCACCTCGACCCCTGCCTCGGTAGGCACCACCCTGTCGCGGTCGTTGTCCCGTCGTGATTGCCCCTCCTCCCCGCTCCCCCTCAACATTATTGTCCCCGACCGTGCCGCGGACGAAGTAGGGGCGATCACGTCTAGACGATGACCCACGACAGGGGAGTAGGGCGATCGCGGTAGGGGGAGGGGGGCGACCACGGCTAGGGAGGGGGTGACCATCTGACGGGGCAGGGGTTACTACGAACAGGGCGGGGCCGATGCGACGGGGGAGCAGGGTGGGGGCGACCATGGCGGGGTAGGGCCGGGGTGGGATCTTTTGTCGTGCGGCTAGATTTGGCAGGTGGCCGACCAGACAAGGCCATCGCGGCCAGATGTGGAAAGTGTCGGTCAGATCTGGCTGTGGCATTTTTTTTAAAAAAAAAATTAGATATGGGTCATCCCTTGTAATCGGACGGCCCATATCAAAATTTGGATTTTTAAAAACAAAATAATAGATCTGGGCCATCCTTATAATCGGACAGCCTAGATGTAAACTCAGGGTAGAAAATTTTATCTGCCCGGCGGGCTCACCACTGCGCCCCTCTTGTTAAATTAGGGGAATATATATATATATATATATATATATATATATATATAGATAAAGATTTAAACTTACTCGTGAATTCCTAGTGTTTAAAAGTTCTGTTAATTTAAACTTTTGAAAGTCAATTTGAAATCCTGTGCGTAGTGGTATCAGAGCCATTTAGAAACCTAGAGCCATGACTGAAGACTAGGTGACGCAGTCCCTCCTTGTAAGTCCACGCAAGGCCGAGGTAGGCGAAGTGGCAGTGTGGAAGTGGTTTCTGCTAGGAAATTCCTAGTTGGAAGTGTAGAATCTAGGAAGAAAGATGGCTTTCTTACAACAACTTGTCAAGAGATCAAATGATCTAGAAAGTTCTAAAATAACAGAACAACTTGTCTATAATAATATAGAACAACGTCTTAATAAATGGTCAATACCTAAAGTTAAACCCACAAAAGTTTATAATAAGGGCCTGCTTGAATTCAAACAAGCCTATCTTATTAAAACTTTTGAGGAAAGTATAAGTTTACAAAACTTTACAAATAACCTATCTTTATTAAATAATAAGATCTTAGAAGAGTTAAGTACAGAATATAATTATATACATTTAGGACTTGTGCAAATAGCAGTTAAACCTTTAACAAGAGAAGGTTTAAATACATCAATACTATTATGTTTGAGAGACACAAGACATAATAAATTTCAAGACTCTCTATTAGGAATAATAGAATCTAGTCTAGGAACTGGCCCTGTATATTTTAATTGTTTCCCAAACTTTTCGCTATCCTTGACAGATCCTCATTTAAAAGATGCCTTATGTTTAAATATGAAAACACAAGGCTATGATATGAAAGAAGGATCACAAAACATATGTATAATATATAGAGTATGTTTTAAGGCTATGACATCAATAAATCCAAATGCTAGATTAATGTCACGAAAAGGCAACACTACATTATTCCAAATAGATACTAGCAAAGCTAATATTGAAATACCTAAAACTATTAAATGGACAGATATAGTACTCCCAGAATCTTGGAAGTTAGAGAAAATAGTACCTCCTAAAATAGAAAAAAGATCAGCTGAAGCTATCATAGAAGAAAATAATGGAGATGTTAATATTATTTTTGGAAGACATAGTACATCTACAAGATTTACTAGTTTATATGATAATCAAGCATCAAGCTCAAATGTTGCTGGAATTATCATGTCTGAACAAAAAATTCCACATGCTTTATATACAGATGAACCAAGTTTTTCAGAGATGGAATTTAAAATTAATAAAATAGAATATGAACCTAATAGAACAAAATGTTCTAAAGAGTTTATGAATCCAAGAAATAAAAATTTTAGAAATTGGTATTTTTCAACCTTTGATGTTAATCAATTTTCAGAATCAATAAATATTACTAGACCTATTTCAATACAACCATTACCAACAACAAGAAATTATTATCAAAGACCTACTCCTGCTACTGTATTATTTGAAGAAAATGCTTTCCAATCTGCATTAAGTTATAATGGAAGATCAATTTTTGAGTGGAATTTAGATAGTTTAAGTGAATATCAAATAATGACAACATTACATAATATGTTAATGTATGTAACAATTTGTAGAACAAATAATAATTCTGATAGACAAATATCAGAGATGATAATTGCAGGATTCTCTGGACAACTTAAAGGTTGGTGGGATAATAATTTATCTCAAGTACAAAAGATAGAAATATTAGGGGCAACAAAACTTGAACCTAATACTAATCAAATAAGGGAAGATTCTGTATATACATTAATACAGACCATATTACATTATTTTGTAGGAGATATTCAAGGTATTAAGGAAAGAACTCAGGAATTAATAATGAATATTAGATGTCCTACATTGACACATTTTAGATGGTATAAAGATACATTTTTATCACTCTTATATCAAAGAGATGATTCTAATTTGGATGTTTGGAAAGAAAGGTTTATATCTGGTCTACCTAATCTCTTTGCAGAAAGAATAAGAAGAAAATTAAGAGAATTACATAATGGAACAATTCCTTATAATGAATATACTTTTGGACGATTAATAGGTAGAGTGGTTTCAGAAGGATTAAGTCTTTGTAATGATTTAAATCTAAAAAATCAATTAAAGAAACAAAGATTATTAGGAAAGAAAGAATTATGAGAATTTTGTCAACAGTTTGGTACTAATATAACCACGAAGTATTAGGAAGATTTAAACAAGAAAAACCAGTGACTACTAATGATTTAATTAAAGAAATTAATGATCTTAAGAAAGAAGTCTCAAATTTAAAAAGAAGAATTGAAGTATTAGAATTAGATAGTGAAATTAAAAATAATAGTTCTGGTAATGAAGATGAAGAAGAAATTAAATTATTTGAAGAATCAAGTAATTTTCAAATCGGAGAATCTTCTAATCAAGGACAAAATTATTTACATGTTATAGAACAGACTATAACGAGAAAATATGTAATTAGAATAAAGATAATTATAGAAAAAGAATTTAGTTTGGAAACTTTAGCATTAGTAGATACAGGAGCAGATAGGAATATAATCCAAGAAGGTTTAATTCCTACTAAATATTATAAGAAAACTACACAGACTTTATCTGCGGCAAATGAAGAACAATTACAAGTTAAATATAAACTTTCTAATGCAATAGTTTGTATTAGTGATGTTTGTATATATTTAACATTTATCTTAGTAAATAAAATAGGATCTGAAGTAATTTTAGGAAATCCATTTAAAAAGAAAGGATGTTACATTTAAACTTGAATTTCCTAAAAGACAATCTTTTATCTCAATAATGAAAAATAAACATAAAAATAAAATAAGACAAATAAATTATTTAAAGGATGAAGTGAATAATTTAGTATTAGAAAATAAAATAAATTCAACAAATATTCCGAATAGAATTACCGATATAAAAAATTTATTTGGAAAAGATTTATACAATGATTTACCTAGTGTTTTTTGAAATAGAAAACGTCATGAAGTATCTCTTCCTTATGAAGAAAGATTTACAGATAAATTAATTCCTACTAAAGTTAGACCTATTCAAATAAACCAAGAATTAGTAGAATACCGCCAAAAAGAAATAAAAACTTTATTAAGTAACAATTTAATAAGAGATAGTAAATCACCCTGGTCTTGTTCTACTTTTTATGTATTCAAGGCATCTGAAATAGAAAGAGGAGCACCAAGATCGGTTATTAATTATAATTAAATAAAGTATTAAAATGGATTAGATACCCAATACCAAATAAGAAAGATTTATTAAAAAGATTATACAATGCTCAAATATTTAGTAAATTTGATTTAAAATCATGATTTTGGTAAATCCAGATTAAAGAAGAAGATAGATATAAAACTGCATTTAATGTACCATTTAGACAATATGAATGGAACGTAATGCCATTTGGATTAAAGAATGCTCCATCAGAATTTCAAAAATTATGAATGATATTTTTAATCCTTATGTTAGTTTTATAATTGTACATATTGATGATGTTTTAATCTATTCTAATAACATAGATCAACAATTTAAACATTTAAATCAATTTTATAAAATAGCAATACACAATGGTATTGTGTTATCCAAATCTAAAATGGTATTAGTCCAATCTTCAATAAGATTTTTAGGAAATAATATAGAAAAAGGTAGTATTAAACCTATACAAAGAGTTATTGAATTTTCTACTAAATTTCTTGATAAAATATTAGATAAAAACCAATTACAAAGGTTTTTAGGTAGCCTTAATTATATGTCGGATTTCTATCAAGATTTAGCCTTGGATTGTAAATTATTATTTCAAAGACTAAGAAAGAATCCTCCAACTTAGACAGAAGCTCATACGAAAGCCGTTCAAAACATTAAACAAAAAATTAAATATATTCCATGTCTAAGTCTTCCCCATCCTCTTACTTTAAAAATTGTAGAAACAGATGCATCAGATATCAGATATGGGGGAATATTAAAACAAAATATTAATAATAAACCGTTTATAATCAGATTCCATTTTGGTCTATGGAATGAAACGCAAGCCAAGTACTCTACTATTAAGAAAGAGATGCTTAGTATTGTTAATTGTGTTTTAAAATTTCAAGATGATCTTTTGAATTCTAAATTTCTCTTAAGAATTGATTGTACTGCAGCTAAATTTATTCTAGAAAAAGAAGTTCAGAACCTTGCTTCAAAGCATATTTTTGCTCGATGGCAAGCTTTACTTACTATCTTTGATTTTGATATTGAATATATCCCTGGCTTGGCTAACTCTTTATCGGACTTTCTTACTCGTGAATTTCTGCAGGGGGAATATGGACAAGGGAAAAGGAAAAGGAAAGATGGATAAGGGCAAGGGGAAAATGCCTAGTGGTTCTCAAACACCCAAACACTTACCTCCATTTTACAGAAATTACCCGAGATTTCCTAATGAAAATACTTATTCAGAAAAAGCCTCTTACAAAAATCTTAGTCCTTATATAGCCAAAAATCCTCCTTTATCTATTTGTTATGTTGAAAATCCTCCTGATATTTTAGAACAATTAGATCCAAATGAGGTTGCTTTGAAATACTTGCCATTATATTCTCATTTTCCTGTTACATCTGGTAAAACTAGATTTTCCTATGAATTAGCCCTACAGGATATGCTTTCCTGCCAAATAACACATAGATATCCTGGAACTGATTCTATTCTTACATACCCTGATTCTTATGAAACTAAGATTGCTTATAGTAAATTGATTGTTCATAAAGTGGTAAGTCTAGAAGAATATGGACATCCCAATTCTCTTCAAAAATTCAGTATTGTGAAACCTCCTCCAGGATTGTTTCTCAATGAATATAATTATTGGGATTATGCTGAAGCTTTTGATAGAGTTCTTTTATATAAAAATTCTCAGAGTCAGCACTCCTGGTTTATTAGAATTGATTTGCCTAAGCCTTGTAAGGTTCCAGTATGGTTTCACCAATGGATGTCTGATTTCGGTCCAGAATTAGAATTTCTTCCAAGATACTACAAAATGCAATATGAAAAATTTTCTCAGTTGGTTCATAAGTCCTACTTGAATCCGTTCTTTTATTTTATAAGATATTATAGAATTCCTTGGATTCTATCTTGGGCTTATTGCTTCCAAACCATAGAAGACAAAGGAATATTGATTTCCTCCCTGGCTCAAAAATTTTATATCAGATGGTGGGACAAATTTAATCATTCTATTGCTCTCCCGAAACATGTTGAGTTGTTTCCTCGTGAGCCAGTTCCTCCTTTGTCTGAGTCTACTCCTTTAGTGCCTCCACCAGCACTACCCCCTCACATTTATGCTTGGGTTTTGCAGGTACAGGCGGATCATCCAGACCTTCCATATAATGACGCTGTAAGATTAGCTTATATGCTAAACTCTTATGGTATGACACCTCAAATGAGAGCACTCCCTGAACCCGTTCCAATTACATCTAGTGTCATTGCTGAAGTAGTAACGAAGTTAAATGAAGATCCTATGCAATTACAGGATGCTCAATCCCGTTGGAGTACCAAAGATTTGCAATGTACTCTCTGTGGAAATATCGGTCATACCGCTATTGTTTGTACTGAGTTGGTTTTTTTGGATGCTGGTCCTAAGTGCTTTTGTTGTGGCCAATTTGGTCACATTGCTGTTCGATGTCCTCTTATAGATAGATCTCCCTCTCCACAACAATCTCCTGCTAAGATGGCTGTACTGAGTTGGTTTTTTTTTATGCTGGTCCTAAGTGCTTTTGTTGTGGCCAATTTGGTCACATTGCTGTTCGATGTCCTCTTATAGATAGATCTCCCTCTCCACAACAATCTCCCTGCTAAGATGGCTGATTCTCAGCAATCTTCTTCAAAAACTATTTATCTTGAATCTGCAAATACCCCATGGACATCTATTCAAAGTCCTGGTCATATTACTATGATTCCCACTCCTGGTCCCATTCCTGGTCCCACTCTTGGTCCCACTCGAGGTCCTACTCTGGGTCCCAAGGTTACGTCAGCTGGGCCCTCAAAGGTGGAGCCCACTCTTTAACCTATAACCGGGGTCACAGGTTACTGTGTTACTGTTTCTCTCCTTATATATATATCATTCCATTTCTTCTGGGAAAGGAGGAGGCCTGAGTTCTCGAATAGTTCCTTCCTTCCTTCCTTCCTGATTTCATCTGAAGTCTGTAAGTAAGTCCTTGTTTGCTTTGAAGTTGTTTTCAAAACTTTTCTCTCTGCTTTCAAGGTTGAATTCAAGAGTCTATTTGTTTCACTGTGTTTCTCTTTACTTTATATCGCCTTCACTTCACTTTCCTTTTGAAAAAGAAAAAGAAAACTCTTTCTTTCTTTGTTTCTTTCTTATCTGTGTCATCCAGAACTCTTTCATCTATGTTCAACCATCTCTTCCAGTTTTAAGTTTGGTTTTCGTCAGATCTGAGTCTGTAAATCTGATTTGATTCATATTGAAGAAAAAAACTCTTTTTGTTTGAAGTTTGATTGTCACAGTGGTTGTTTAAGTTTGATTTCCACAGTGTTTGTTTATAGTTTGTACGCATTTATTTTGAACTTGTACGTATATAGTTCAGATACTAATATGTATAAGTATTTGAGTCTGTAATTACGTACATACCTATATGTATATGCTTGTATGTATGTATGTATTTATATTTGTATTTTGAGTGAGTATTTGTACAGAGTGAGATTTCATCAAGAGTGAAAGTAAGGTTGTAACTTTTACCAAAGTAATAAAAGATTGTTACAAGGTACGTTGATTTATCTTTTATGATTCGGTTCATTTGAACCTATATGTTCTTTTGATATACAAAGTTTTCAATTAAAAACAAGGTTTTCAATATTCTCTAAAAGGAAATAAACTCCTTAAAAAGGATATAAACTCCTTGACAAAGGATATGTTTTAATTCTGAAATATTTACACCTTAGTTTATTTACTGTAAATATTATTTTGTATCTGTGAATATTATTTGCTTATGTTTGTTGTGATTATGAAGTTAAATTTAAGTGTTTAAAAGTTCTACTCCAAGGGGATTGAGCATCCTGTAATAGAATAGGATCTTCATTTAACTTCTGTTACTACTTCAGCAATGACACTAGATGTAATTGGAATGGGTTCAGGGAGTGCTCTCATTTGAGGTGTCATACCATAAGAGTTTAGCATATAAGCTAATCTTACAGCGTCATTATATGGAAGGTCTGGATGATCCGCCTGTACCTGCAAAACCCAAGCATAAATGTGAGGGGGTAGTGCTGGTGGAGGCACTGAAGGAGTAGACTCAGACAAAGGAGGAACTGGCTCATGAGGAAGCAACTCAACATGTTTCGGGAGAGCAATAGAATGATTAAATTTGTCCCACCATCTGATATAAAATTTTTAAGTCAGGGAGGAAATCAATATTCCTTTGTCTTCCATGGTTTGGAAGCAATAAGCCCAAGATAGAATCCAAGGAATTCTATAGTATCTTATAAAATAAAAGAACGGATTCAAGTAGGACTTATGAACCAACTGAGAAAATTTTTCATATTGCATTTTGTAGTATCTTGGAAGAAATTCTAATTCTGGACCGAAATCAGACATCCATTGGTGAAACCATACTGGAACCTTACAAGGCTTAGGCAAATCAATTCTAATAAACCAAGAGTGCTGACTCTGAGAATTTTTATATAAAAGAACTCTATCAAAAGCTTCAGCATAATCCCAATAATTATATTCATTGGGAAACAGTCCTGGAGGAGGTTTCACAATGCTAAATTTGTGAAGAGAATTGGGATGTCCATATTCTTGTAGACTTACCACTTTATGAACAATCAATTTACTATAAGCAATCTTAGTTTCATAAGAATCGAGGTATGTAAGAATAGAATCAGTTACAAGATATCTATGTGTTATTTGGCAGGAAAGCATATCCTGTAGGGCTAATTCATAGGAAAATCTAGTTTTACCAGATGTAACAGGAAAATGAGAATATAATGGCAAGTATTTCAAAGCAACCTCATTTGGATCTAATTGTTCTAAAATATCAGGAGGATTTTCAACATAACAAATAGATAAAGGAGGATTTTCGGCTATATAAGGACTAAGATTTTTGTAAGAGGCTTTTTCTGAATAAGTATTTTCATTAGGAAATCTCGGGTAATTTCTGTAAAATGGAGGTAAGTGTTTGGGTGTTTGAGAACCACTAGGCATTTTCCCCTTGCCCTTATCCATCTTTCCTTTTCCTTTTCCCTTGTCCATATTCCCTAGCAGAAATTCACGAGTAAGAAAGTCCGATAAAGAGTTAGCCAAGCTAGGTATATATTCAATATCAAAATCAAAGATAGCAAGTAAAGCTTGCCATCGAGCAAAAATATGCTTTGAAGCAAGGTTCTGAACTTTTTTCTAGAATAAATTTAGCTGCAGTACAATCAATTCTTAAGAGAAATTTAGAATTCAAAAGATCATCTTGAAATTTTAAAACACAATTAACAATACTAAGCATCTCTTTCTTAATAGTAGGAGATTGCTTGGCTTGCGTTTCATTCCATAGACCAGAATGGAATCTGATAATAAACGGTTTATTGTGTAGTATTTTGTTTTAATATTCCCCCATATCCGATATCTGATGCATCTGTTTCTACAATTTTTAAGGTAAGAGGATGGGGAAGGCTAAGACATGGAATATATTTGATTTTTTGTTTAATGTGTTGAACGGCTTTCGTATGAGCTTCTGTCCAAGGTGGAGGATTCTTTCTTAGTCTTTGGTAATAATAATTTACAATCTAAGGCTAAATCTTGATAGAAATCCGACATATAATTAAGGCTACCTAAAAACCTTTTGTAGTTGGTTTTTATCTAATATTTTTATCAGGAAATTTAGTAGAAAATTCATATAACTCTTTGCATAGGTTTAATACTACCATTTTCTATATTATGTCCTAAAAATCTTATTGAAGATTGGACTAATACCATTTTAGATTTGGATAACGCAATACCATTGTGTATTGCTATTTTATAAAATTGATTTAAATGTTTAAATTGTTGATCTATGTTATTAGAATAGATTAAAAACATCATCAATATGTACAATTATAAAACTAACATAAGGATTAAAAATATCATTCATAATTTTGAAATTCTGATGGAGCATTCTTTAATCCAAATGGCATGACGTTCCATTCATATTGTCCAAATGGACATTAAATACAGTTTTATATCTATCTTCTTCTTTAATCTGGATTTGCCAAAATCCTGATTTTAAATCAAATTTACTAAATATTTGAGCATTGTATAATCTTTTTAATAAATCTTTCTTGAATTTGGTATCGGGTATCCTAATCCATTTTAATACTTTATTTAAGGGTTTATAATTAATAACCAATCTTGGTGCTCCTTTCTTTCTATTTCGGGTATGCACTTGAATACTGTAAAAAGCATGAACAAGACCAATGGTGATTTACTATCTCTTATTAAATTGTTACTTAATAAAGTTTTTATTTCTTTTTGGCGGTATTCTACTAGTTCTTGGTTCATTTGAATAGGTCTAGCTTTAGTAGGAATTAATTTATCT
>JAURVB010008588.1:0-12297 GCA_033002965.1 Piper betle | reverse complement strand
GGATTGGGCATCCTGTAATTGCATAGGATCTTCATTTGACTCTCAGTCACTACTTCAGCAATGACACTCTGATGTAATTGGAACGGGTTCAGGGAGTGCTCTCATTTGAGGTGTCATACCATAAGAGTTTAGCATATAAGCTAATCTTACAGCGTCATTATATGGAAGGTCTGGATGATCCTGTACCTGCAAAGCCCAAGCATAAATGTGAGGGGGTAGTGCTGGTGGAGGCACTGAAGGAGTAGACTCAGACAAAGGAGGAACTGGCTCGAAGAGGAAACAACTCAACATGTTTCGGGAGAGCAATAGAATGATTAAATTTGTCCCACCATCTGATATAAAATTTTTGAGCCAGTGGAGGAAATCAATATTCCTTTGTCTTCTATGGTTTGGAAAGCAACTAAGCCCAAGATAGAATCCAAGGAATTCTATAGTATCTTATAAAATAAAAGAACGGATTCAAATAGGACTTATGAACCAACTGAGAAAATTTTTCATATTGATTTTGTAATATCTTGGAAGAAATTCTAATTCTGGACCGAAATCAGACATCCATTGGTGAAACCAGACTGGAACCTTACAAGGCTTAGGCAAATCAATTCTAATAAACCAAGAGTGCAGACTCTGAGAATTTTTATATAAAAGAACTCTATCAAAAGCTTCAACATAATCCCAATAATTATATTCATTGGGAAACAGTCCTGGAGGAGGTTTCACAATGCTAAATTTTTGAAGAGAATTGGGATGTCCATATTCTTCTAGACTTACCACTTTATGAACAATCAATTTACTATAAGCAATCTTAGTTTCATAAGAATCAGGTATGTAAGAATGGAATCAGTTCCAGGATATCTATGTGTTATTTGGCAGGAAAGCATATCCTGTAGGGCTAATTCATAGAAAAATCTAGTTTTACCCAGATGTAACAGGAAAGTGAGAGTATAATGGCAAGTATTTCGACGCAACCTCATTAGGATCTAATTGTTCTAAAATATCAGGAGGATTTTCAACATAACAAATAAGATAAAAGGAGGATTTTTGGCTATATAAGGACTCAGATTTTTGTAAGAGGCTTTTTCTGAATAAGTATTTTCATTAGGAAGTCTCGGGTAATTTCTGTAAAATGGAGGTAAGTGTTTGGGTGTTTGAGAACCACTAGGCATTTCGTCACCCCTTGCCCTTATCCATCTTTCCTTTTCCTTTTCCCTTGTCCATATTCCCCCTGACAGAAAGTCACGAGTAAAGAAAGTCCGGTAAAGAGTTAGCCAAGCCAGGGATATATTCAATATCAAAATCAAAGATAGCAAGTAAAGCTTGCCATCGAGCAAAAATATGCTTTGAAGCAAGATTCTGAACGTCTTTCTAGAATAAATTTAGCTGCTAGTACAATCAATTCAGTTAAAAGAGATTTAGAATTCAAAAGATCATCTTGAAATTTTAAAACACAATTAACAATACTTAGCATTTCTTTCTTAATAGTAGAATACTTGGATTGCGTTTCATTCCATAGACCAGAATGGAATCTAATAATAAACGGTTTATTATTATATTTTGTTTTAATATTCCCCCATATCCGATATCTGATGCATCTGTTTCTACAATTTTTAAGGTAGAGGATGGGGAAGACTAAGACATGGAATATATTTGATCTTTTGTTTAATATGTTGGACGGCCTTAGTATGGGCTTCTGTCCAAGGTGGAGGATTCTTTCTTAGTCTTTGAAATAATAATTTACAATCTAAAGCTAAATCTTGATAGAAATCTGACATATAATTAAGGCTACCTAAAAATCTTTGTAATTGGTTTTTATCTAATATTTTATCAGGAAATTTAGTAGAAAATTCTATAACTCTTTGTATAGGTTTAATACTACCATTTTCTATATTATGTCCTAAAAATCTTATTGAAGATTGGACTAATACCATTTTAGATTTGGATAATACAATACCATTGTGTATTGCTATTTTATAAAATTGATTTAAATGTTTAAAATGTTGATCTATATTATTAGAATAGATTAAAACATCATCAATATATACAATTATAAAACTAACATAAGGATTAAAAATATCATTCATAATTTTTTGAAATTCTGATGGAGCATTCTTTAATCCAAATGGCATTACGTTCCATTCGTATTGTCCAAATGGTACATTAAATACAGTTTTATATCTATCTTCTTCTTTAATCTGGATTTGCCAAAATCCTGATTTTAAATCAAATTTACTAAATATTTGAGCATTGTATAATCTTTTTAATAAATCTTTCTTATTTGGTATTGGATATCTAATCCATTTTAATACTTTATTTAAGGGTTTATAATTAATAACCAATCTTGGTGCTCCTCTTTCTATTTCAGATGCCTTGAATACATAAAAAGCAGAACAAGACCATGGTGATTTACTTTCTCTTATTAAATTGTTACTTAATAAAGTTTTTATTTCTTTTTGGCAATATTCTACTAATTCTTGGTTCATTTGAATAGGTCTAGCTTTAGTAGGAATTAATTTATCTGTAAATCCTTCTTCATAAGGAAGAGAGACTTCATGACGTTTTCTATTCCAAAAAGCACTAGGTAAATCATTGCATAAATCTTTTTCAAATAAATTTTTTATATCTGTAATTCTATTTTGAATATCTGTTGAATTTATTTTATTTTCTAATACTAAATTATTCACTTCATCCTTTAAATAATTTATTTGTTTTATTTTATTTTTATGTTTATTTTTCATTCTTGAGATAAAAGATTGTCTTTTAGGAAATTCAAGTTTAAATGTAACATCCTTTCCTTTTATATGAATATGTATTCCAAAATCATCTATAAAGAAAGGTTCTATTAATGCTGTAAATGGATTTCTTAAAATTACTTCAGATCCTATGTTCTTTACTAAGATAAATGTTAAATATATACAAACATCACTAATACAAACTACTGCATTAGAAAGTTTATATTTAACTTGTAATTGTTCTTCATTTGCTGCAGATAAAGTCTGTGTAGTTTTCTTATAATATTTAGTAGGAATTAAACCTTCTTGGATTATATTCCTATCTGCTCCCGTATCTACTAATGCCAAGGTTTCTAAACTAAATTCTTTTTCTATGATTATCTTTATTCTAATTACATATTTCCTAGTTATAGTTTGTTCTATAACATTTAAATAATTTTGTTCTTGATTAGAAGATTCTCCAATTTGAAAATTACTTGATTCTTCAAATAATTTAATTTCTTCTTCATCTTCATTATCAGAACTATTATTTTTAATTTCACTATCTAATTCTAATACTTCAATTCTTCTTTTTAAATTTGAAACTTCTTTCTTAAGATCATTAATTTCTTTAATTAAATCATTAGTAGTTACTGGTTTTTCTTGTTTAAATCTTCCTAATACTTCTGTCATAGTATAGGATGGATTTAATACTGCTTCTACATGGGGTTCAAATTTAGATTTATTATTATTTTCTTTAACTTTTGTTGATTCTATTATTTTCTCAATAAGTTTTCTTTTTTCATCTTTATCTTTTATAGAATCTACCATATCTAATAATAATTCTTCTTGTGCTGTAATCACATTAATGCTTAATTTATTTAAATCCATAATTCTGTTATAATCATCACAATCACATTCATTCTCCTCAGAGGTTGAAGTATTATATTCATTTTCTGTATTTATTTCTAAAGCATCATATTCAGAAGTACTGCCATAATCTGTAATATTATCTTCTGATTCATCGATTAAATTTATCAAATTTTCTTTTTCTTCATCAGGAATATTTAATTCTTTAATTTGCTTTTTTAATCTACATTTATTTCTAGTATGTCCTGTTTTACCACAATCCCAGCAAACTAATGGCTTTGAGGGTTTTGATGTAAATGTTTTATTCTTATTTTTTACCTTTTTTGGGTTTAAGGGTTTTTTATCTGAGGTCTTCTTTTTCCTTCTATAAGGAATAAAGGGTTTCTTCTTTTTATTTTTAGGTTTAGACGTAGAGGGATATTTAGGAGTTATATTAGTACCAAACTGTTGACAAAATTCTCCTAATTCTTTCTTTCCTAATAATCTTTGTTTCTTTAATTGATTTTTTAGATTTAAATCATTACAAAGACTTAATCCTTCTGAAACCACTCTACCTATTAATCGTCCAAAAGTATATTCATTATAAGGAATTGTTCCATTATGTAATTCTCTTAATTTTCTTCTTACTCTTTCTGCAAAGAGATTAGGTAGACCAGATATAAACCTTTCTTTCCAAACATCCAAATTAGAATCATCTCTTTGATATAAGAGTGATAAAAATGTATCTTTATACCATCTAAAATGTGTCAATGTAGGACATCTAATATTCATTATTAATTCCTGAGTTCTTTCCTTAATACCTTGAATATCTCCTACAAAATAATGTAATATAGTCTGTATTAATGTATATACAGAATCTTCCCTTATTTGATTAGTATTAGGTTCAAGTTTTGTTGCCCCTAATATTTCTATCTTTTGTACTTGAGATAAATTATTATCCCACCAACCTTTAAGTTGTCCAGAGAATCCTGCAATTATCATCTCTGATATTTGTCTATCAGAATTATTATTTGTTCTACAAATTGTTGCATACATTAACATATTATGTAATGTTGTCATTATTTGATATTCACTTAAACCATCTAAATTCCACTCATAAATTGATCTTCCATTATAACTTAATGCAGATTGGAAAGCATTTTCTTCAAATAATACTGTAGCAGGAGTAGGTCTTTGATAATAATTTCTAGTTGTTGGTAATGGTTGTACTGAAATAGGTCTAGTAACATTTATTGATTCTGAGAATTGATTAATCAGTTCTTCTTGTTCTTCGTAAGCATTTACAATTTTTATAGAATCCTTAATTTTTAATTCCCCCAATTTTTCACTTAATTTTGATATAAATTCTTCATTTATAGGGGGTTTAGTATTAAATTTTGTAGTTATTATTGGAGGTTTTATTAATACAGGTTTAATAATTTCTTCCTCTATTTTCTCTTTTCCCTTAACTCTAGGAAACCAATTATCTTCCATATGGGATAATTGTGAGGCTATCGTTTGTAAATGCATATGAGTATAATTATTTTGTTTAATTATTATTGCTATATCTTCCTGTTTGTTATCAATTTTCACAAAGACATGGCTTCTATATTACCATATTTAATATTACCTACCGGAGGATGTTTACTATATATCGTCTTTCCTTCTTGGTTCTCCCAAGAACGAGTTTCTTTAGACACTAAAATTTTTGGAGTTATAAAAGATTTAAACCATTTTTTAAAAGGAATTTCATAACCTAATTCTTTTAAATCTTTATAATATTGTTCTTTATAATCTTTAATTTGATTAACATCAAAGGTTGAAAAATACCAATTTCTAAAATTTTTATTTCTTGGATTCATAAACTCTTTAGAACATTTTGTTCTATTAGGTTCATATTCTATTTTATTAATTTTAAATTCCATCTCTGAAAAACTTGGTTCATCTGTATATAAAGCATGTGGAATTTTTTGTTCAGACATGATAATTCCAGCAACATTTGAGCTTGATGCTTGATTATCATATAAACTAGTAAATCTTGTAGATGTACTATGTCTTCCAAAAATAATATTAACATCTCCATTATTTTCTTCTATGATAGCTTCAGCTGATCTTTTTTCTATTTTAGGAGGTACTATTTTCTCTAACTTCCAAGATTCTGGGAGTACTATATCTGTCCATTTAATAGTTTTAGGTATTTCAATATTAGCTTTGCTAGTATCTATTTGGAATAATGTAGTGTTACCTTTTCGTGACATTAATCTAGCATTTGGATTTATTGATGTCATAGCCTTAAAACATACTCTATATATTATACATATGTTTTGTGATCCTTCTTTCATATCATAGCCTTGTGTTTTCATATTTAAACATAAGGCATCTTTTAAATGAGGATCTGTCAAGGATAATGAAAAGTTTGGGAAACAATTAAAATATACAGGGCTAGTTCCTAGACTGGATTCTATTATTCCTAATAGAGAGTCTTGAAATTTATTATGTCTTGTGTCTCTCAAACATAATAGTATTGATGTATTTAAACCTTCTCTTGTTAAAGGTTTAACTGCTATTTGCACAAGTCCTAAATGAATATAATTATATTCTGTACTTAACTCTTCTAATATCTTATTATTTAATAAAGATAGGTTATTTGTAAAGTTTTGTAAACTTATACTTTCCTCAAAAGTTTTAATAAGATAGGCTTGTTTGAATTCAAGCAAGCCCTTATTATAAACTTTTGTGGGTTTAACTTTAGGTATTGACCATTTATTAAGACGTTGTTCTATATTATTATAGACAAGTTGTTCTGTTATTTTAGAACTTTCTAGATCATTTGATCTCTTGACAAGTTGTTGTAAGAAAGCCATCTTTCTTCCTAGATTCTACACTTCCAACTAGGAATTTCCTAGCAGAAACCACTTCCACACTGCCACTTCGCCTACCTCGGCCTTGCGTGGACTTACAAGGAGGGACTGCGTCACCTAGTCTTCAGTCATGGCTCTAGGTTTCTAAATGGCTCTGATACCACTACGCGCAGGATTTCAAATTGACTTTCAAAAGTTTAAATTAACAGAACCTTTAAACACTAGGAATTCACGAGTAAGTTTAAATCTTTATCTATATATATATATATATATATATATATATATATATATTCCCCTAATTTAACAAGAGGGGCGCAGTGGTGAGCCCGCCGGGCAGATAAAATTTTCTACCCTGAGTTTACATCTAGGCTGTCCGATTATAAGGATGGCCCAGATCTATTATTTTGTTTTTAAAAATCCAAATTTTGATATGGGCCGTCCGATTACAAGGGATGACCCATATCTAATTTTTTTTTTAAAAAAAATGCCACAGCCAGATCTGACCGACACTTTCCACATCTGGCCGCGATGGCCTTGTCTGGTCGGCCACCTGCCAAATCTAGCCGCACGACAAAAGATCCCACCCCGGCCCTACCCCGCCATGGTCGCCCCCACCCTGCTCCCCCGTCGCATCGGCCCCGCCCTGTTCGTAGTAACCCCTGCCCCGTCAAGTGGTCACCCCCTCCCTAGCCGTGGTCGCCCCCCTCCCCCTACCGCGATCGCCCTACTCCCCTGTCGTGGGTCATCGTCTAAGCGTGATCGCCCCTACTTCGTCCGCGGCACGGTCGGGGACAATAATGTTGAGGGGGAGCGGGGAGGGAGGGGCAATCACGACGGGACAACGACCGCGACAGGGTGGTGCCTACCGAGGCAGGGAAGTCGAGGTGGGAGGGTGGCCGGGCGGCAGTGTAACACCCCGTTTCGGCTCACCCGTGAACCAACCCGAAAATGTCACCGGACGACCGAACCGTTCGCTAATCTACTGGATTCGGTTAAGCCGACCCGGATCTGCCCTCGGCGTCTCAAGATGGAGATGCAAACATGAAATGCATGAATGGGAACAATTGGGTTCTAACGGAGTCCTACATGCATGCCATGACGTGCAAGCAAAGACAAGACAAAACAATAAATAAGAAACCAAAAGAAAATATATACTACTACGGAAACGGACAAGACTTTCCCCTAAAAGTGCAATAAGGGCCAACCTGTCCACGACGAGGGTATATAAACATTTTATCAAGACAATATAATACATAACAATCCACCATGGCATCTCATCATTATCTCATTTGTTTTCATTCGAGCCAAGTCTGAACTCCAAGGCTCCCTACTCATTCACATTTATCCGTTCATTTCATAATAAGAATTCATCCAAACAAACACATCAAAATTATCATTCACGTAGCAATAACACACCATCATTATACATTACACGCGGTAGGTACATGTGTGCGCGGTTTTGTGCTGCTCCTCTGCAGTCCCGACAACTTTCATCCCTCGCATTTCCTCACCTACATATATATAGAAAAACCGTCAGTAACAAGTGTTACCGGCCCAGAAAATAACTAATATCAATCTGGCACAGGAGAGCAAACTCTCCTGTTGAATCAAAACCATATACTTCCTCAAGAACTCTCATCAGGGCACATATGGGAGCCGTCGCCCTCGGGTCGACAGCGTCCCCTCTCTTTCTCATTCTCATACTTTTGCCATTTCTCTATCGCTCTCACATCAAATCTCATTCCTTTCGCCCTCTGTACCTTCCATATTACTCCCGGCCTTGAGCACAAAGGCCGAGCACTCTCAGGCAGTCGCCTTTAGTACCCTTTGAACCACAAGTCTAGACATGTGCTGCATTGCACTACCCATAAACCTCCACACTTATCCGGGTTTGAGGAACTCAAAGGTGGAGTTGTCCGGATCCTTCGGGAACGAAGTGGGTTCTCCCCAGCTCCAGAGCCCGCTCTTCCGAGCACAACGCCCTATCTGAAGGCGTGGCACGTCAGTAACCCTCATTCCATCTCTCACCGAAAACGCGAAAACTATATATATATAGGCCTAGGTTGGGATTTATACAATAGGCCCGAAGGCAACTCGTGGTAGATCTTAATTTCGGAAAACTGACTCGAGGTATCTCATCCTCGAAGGTTATTAATCCGAACAAAACTCTTTGGCTAAATGGCCCGAGTCAAGTGGATCCGATAAAACGCCACTTAACTCGTCCTGCACATGATAAATCAAATACACAATAGAGATAGCGTAAAATAGATAACAAGTCTTAAACGGACCTGGTAGAAGCTCTAAGCTTGTCCCTCGTGCCTAGGCGACGAGCTCCTACTCCGTACCTACACATCAAAACTAAATACTAACGCCTGCTCATGATGCAATCATACATCCTATATCACACATACACCCATCACGCATCAAACAACACACATCAACCTATATCAATTCTAGCAAGTCTACTTAGGCTAGTTTGCATTAGATCATGGTCATTACTTAGTTATCCTAATTAGTTTCTAGCCTCCATTTTTAACACCACTTAATCAAACAAATTTCACATTTTATCCTTAATCAATTCTACATTTATATACATAATTATAACACGCAATTCACCAATCCTAGCATGCAATTCTAATAATCAAGACTTTTAAATAATTAAGTTAAAATAAATTATACCTCGTGGGATTCGTGGCTCGAACTCGCCACCCTATGGCTTCCGAAGTTCGATAGGGTTTGATAGGAGGGATTCGGCGGAAGATCAGGTAATTTCCGACGAATTTGGGCGAATCTAATTTTTCGGCGATTGTCCCGGTGGTTTTTCGACGACTGTTTCGATAGGGCAATCGGGCGTAAGGGTTAGCACCGGCTCGGCGAGCTCGTCCCAATGGTGGTGATGGCAAGGGCGGCCGCTGCGGCGATGACTGCCGGCGGTGGCGTCGAGTTCGGTTGGGGCAGTCGGTTGTTCCGATCAGTGCCCACGGCCGGCTTTGACGACGGCGCTAGGTAAGGGGGAAACGTCGGGGAGCTCAAGGTGGTGGTCGTCAGGGTCACGGCGGGCGGCGGCGCGGCCCGGACGACGGCGAATCGACAAGGAGAGTGTCACGGCTTGTGGGGCGATTTCAACATCATGGCGGCGAGATGGTGGCCGGGGTGGATCGTGGCAGCACGACGACGACACGGCAGGGTGGGGCGGCATTGATCGGCGGCAATGCGGCGTCGACAGCGGCGGCAGCAACAACCACAGTGGGCGGCGAGGGTTTTGGGAGGGGAAAGTGTTGTGGAAAGGAGAAAAACAGTCCAATGGCAATTTCGTAAATAAGTATTGACTTGATTCCTACTCGAGTCAAAAATAATAATTAGTTCGTAATAAATTTTAAAAAATCTAGAAAAATATGAAAAATCACATAAAATAAAACAAATACAACAACATCTAAATGACATGCTCTATAACTAATAACCCACCCGAATATGATCCAATGCGTCCTAATACATTATTCGACCTAAAATTATTTCTACGATCCAATATATAAAAGAAAAAATACTGCATACTCTCATATATTATGATAACTCATTTTTTACCATCTTTTCGACATTATCATTGTATATTTAGGTACACCTGACTCTCATCGCTCATAACTTATAGTTAGCCTCGACTTAACATGCGGTTCGCGAAACTGACTCGACTCAAACTAAGAGTTTAACTGACTACTTCAGTCACATAAAACTCGGACTCTAGGCAAAGAGTTTGTTTTTTGACCGTCCTTGTAAGCAACGACACTAAAATTTTTCAGCCCCGAAGCTGGTAATCACCTTACCCATTCACTCTACCCATTTAACAAACGACTACAAAGCAGGAAGATATCTAAGAGAGCCATTCACTCTACCCATTTTAGCAAATTTTTCAGCCCCTCTTCTCGTGGGCCAAGCACGCTCGTGGTTGCCCTCCCCTTTGTACCGGCCTCGCCGGCCACCGAACACCGTCGCCGTCATGGCCATGGCCGCCGTCGCCGCCTCCATCTGCTGCTCCGTTCACCCGCGAATCTCCGATGACCTCCCCACCCGCTGTCGCCCCTCCGTCCACCGCCTCCTGCCTTCCAGCTCCCCTATGTTCGCCGCCACTGCTCGATCTCCTCCGGCCGGAGGTAATTAGCCTCTTCTTGTTGGATGCTTTTAGAAAAGAAGCTCCAATTTTACGTGTTTGATGGCAGGGATAGTTCGGTACTCTCCAAAAGTTTTGATTTTGGATGTGGTTGGAGAGTTAGGAGGTGAATTGTTGTTTCTGGTTCGATTTTTTTAGGACTGGGAGTTGTTTTGATGCGCTTTGCAATGGGCAATTATGTGGAATTTGATGGATTGTTGGCAGAGGTGCTGCTTCGTTGCTATTTGTGGGTTTGATCTCGAGGATTGTTTATGAATTGGCGAATTCTGTTATTTTATTTGATATTTTAGATTTTTTATTTGTCATGTTGCAAGAGCCGAGACCGAATAGCGATTTGTTTCAGATTGCAGACTATCAAGTAATCCATTGCACGATTGTTAAGTTCATAAAGATGAAGTCAATTGACAAACCCTCAAAGTTTTAATTTTGAGTATGATCTAATACCTCATTGTGTTAGTAACTCTGTATGGAGTTTGGATAGGAATGGAAGTGTTTTTGGGCTGATTTGTGATGGTTGTGTAGAATTTGATGAATTGTTGGGGAAAGGTCCTACTCCTCTGTTATTTGTGGATTTTGTTTGTAGTTTGCTTTTGTCAAATGTCTGTTTGATCTTGAGGATTGTGTATGAATTGGCAAATAATATTTTTTTATTTGATATTTTATGGTATATTTTAGATCTATTGTTCATCATGTTGCACATGCAGAGACTAGATAGCAATTTGTTTTAGATTATGGACTATCAAGTAGTTCATTATACGATTGTTAAGTTCTTAGATGAGGTCAATTGGGCATCCCTCATAATTTTAATTTTGAGCATGGTCAGAGAGTTGGCGGTCAATTGTTGTTACTAGTCCAATTTTGTTGGGATTTGGAGAGGATTAGAGGTGTTTTGTGGTGATTTGTTATGATTACTTGTGCAGAATTTGATGGATTATTGGGGAAGAGTGCTGCTTTGTTGTTATTTTGCCATTTTGTTTCTAGCTTGAATATGACGAATGAATGAATTAGCGACTCCTTTTGTCTTATTTGATATTTCATAGAAGATTTTAGATTTATTGTTTTTTGTCGTTGTCATCTGACTTTGAATTTTTGAAGCATACAGCGAGTCAAGATACTTTCTGCACCTTCTTCTTTGTCTTTGTATTGTTGGGAATTTTGTCAAATAGAGCATGCTCAAATTGCCCAGACTAGCTTGCAATTTGCTTTGATGAGAACATAAATAGATGTTTATATCACAGGCAATATAGTAAATTTAACCATTGCTATTCTTTCTTTCATCTTAAACTTTTAGATTTTAAATGAGTTTTTTTTATGTTCTAATGCTGTCTTCAGAGAGTAAATGTTGCAACATCCGGGACTATCTAGCAATTTGCTCTAATGACAGAATATGGAGTAGTTCATTCTACCATTGTACCCATTTCCCCATCATCTAAAGTTTGAGTTTTTGTATGAGCTCATGCTAAGTTCTTGAAAGGAGAATTTCTATAAATCTAATAATTATTTGGAAAATGCCGGAGGACATTTTCTTTCCTTCATAGTTTTCCTATCTGGATTCCAGCTGCTCAAATTCTCTTTTTACACTCTTCGAAGGCTGCATCTTCATGGAGGAAATGTAACTGTATTGTATAAAAGTAGAAGGAGAAGGAAGCCGGAGCCTCTCTCACAAATTGCCTTAGTCACTCTAATACCTTTTACCCGGACAGTATGTGCAAATATCATG
>JAURVB010008586.1:0-16190 GCA_033002965.1 Piper betle | reverse complement strand
TATAATATTTTCATAATAAGAACTTGACTCGATACAATGTGACTCGAGTCGATATTATGAAATAAATTTTTAAAAAATACTAAAATATTTTCATAATAAAAACTTGACTCGATCCTGCGCGACGGGATCGAGTTGAGTTCTTTTAATTATGAAAATATTTTATTTTTAAAAAATTTATTTCGTAATATTCACTCCACTCGCACGATATCGAGTCAAGTTCTTATTATGGAAAATATTATATTTTTTAAAACATTTATATCATAATATTGACTCGAGTCGCACAGGATCGAGTCAAGTTTTTATTATGAAATTATTTTATTTTTTAAAAAAATGTATTTCGTAATATTGACTTGTGTCAAGACCGAGTAAGTGTTATTATGAAATTATTTTATTTTTTAGAAAAATAAAATAATTTCGTAATAAAAACTTGACTCGAGTTAATATTACGAAATAATTTTTTTTAATAAAATAAATATAATTTCGTAATAAAAACTTGACTTGAACCTGTGCGACTCGAGTCAATATTAAGAAGTAGATTTTTTAAAAAATAAAATAATTTCATAATAAAGAACTTGACTCGATGCTCGAGTTAATACTATGAAGTCAAATTTTTATTAAGAAATAAAATATTTTCAAAGCTTGAACACGAACACTTACTCGATCCCGTGCAGAGATCGAGTCAAGTTTCTATTATGAAATATATTTTATTTAAAAAATAATTATTTCGATGAAAAGGTGACTCGAGGCTAACTCGAGTCAAGTTCTTATTATGGAAAATATTATATTTTTTAAAAATAAAATAATTTCGTAATAATGACTTCATCCTGTACCTCCCGACTCGAGTCAATATTATGAATCTAAATTTTTTAAAAAATAAAATATTTATGCACAAGAACCGGACCCCATATGGAAAGAAGCTACGTATATTCATGATAAAAGTATATATGATGGTGATAATTGAAATAATATTACGAAATAAATTTGTAAAAAAACAAAATATTTTCATAATAAAAACTTGACTCGATCTCGCACGGGATCGAGTTAAGTTTTTTTAATTTGAAAATATTTTATTTTTAAAAAATTTATTTCATAATATTAACTCGAGTATCGAGTCAAGTTCTTATTATGAAAATATTATATTTTTTTAAAAATTTATTTCATAATATTGACTCCGAGTCGCACAGGATCAAGTCAATTTTTTATTATGAAATTATTTTATTTTTTAAAAAAATTATTTCGTAATATTAAATCAAGTCAAGTTTTTATTATGAAATTATTTTATTTTTCTAAAAATTATTTTGTAATATTGACTCCAGCGGGACCGAGTAAATTTTATTACGAAATTATTTTATTTTTTTAATATTTATTTCGTAATAAAAACTTACTTGAGTTGTGGCCGCCCGTTGGGGGGTCTGCGGCTGCGGTCGGGGGTAGGGCGGAGCAGGGCGGCCCAGGGGAGCCACGGCTGCGGCTTGGGCGGCCGGGGACTGTTGTTGCAGGCGGCGCTGGGCCGAGAGGGGGTGAGGGTGGGGGTGGGGCGGGGCCGGGGGGCGGCGGAATTCGGCCGGGGAGGGAAGGAGGCTGGCGTAGGAGAAAATGGGGAGGGGTGAAAAAACTGAAACAGATTTGGGCCGTGAGATTTTGATCCAACGGCCCAAATTAAACATGTTGTATGCGCTGCCACAACACGGCAACGCATGACAGCATGCGATATAATTCATTGTTGCGATTAATTTTTTTAAATTTTTACTAATTATAAAAATTACAACCAATCATAAACAGGGTCTCCCTAATATCTCCCATTTAACCTTCAAATCCTCCCAATTACTAATTGAAGGATAGTCTTTTAAGTTCTCGCTCTCTCATTTTCGTATTACTGTGTATAAATTCTAAAATCATTCAACTACTTATATCCAAGTATTTTATACGGTTGAGATATTTAAGCTACAGTGACCGTGGGACAAGCATAGAAGGTGACCGTCGGAATACCAATGCTACGTTGACAAAGTATTTTTAGTCGAAATATTTTTAGATATATATATTGTGTATCTAATTGAGTAATAATTTGTTCAAAAGTCTTTCATCTAATATCACGTAAGATTCAATTAGAGTCAAGGACGAATTACAATTTGGAAATTTCAGTAATAAATGGGTGTTATCACCAATTTGGTCCAATGTCGTCGTCACGTGACGTCCACCACAGTTGCCGTTTCCTTTTGTTTTTAATCTACGTAGACGCATCTAACGGCCCGCTGTATTTGGCCTCGTGGCCGTGAATTCCGTGCATGCGTTGTGACTCATTAAGATATTAAGACATCATCGACATGCTTAAAGAGAAAAATAAAAATAAAAAATGCATGTGCCTCGCTTGTCACGACATATCCGATCGGGAATCCGACATCAAATGCCAAAGAATTTATATTTTTATTTTCTCTTTAAACAAATAAATGGGGGAGCGTTTGATGCATTATAATTTACAATAGTTTATATACGGGCAAAACAATATGGATAGCAGACATTGGCCTGGAGGTACCCGTTACGTTCATGCGGTGGGGATACCGAAAGTGTGAGCAGAAGGATGCGCAAGTTTACTTACCATTGTCCTTTCATGGTAAATTTTGGTGACGCTGACCGTCGTTTCCGAGGATGTGGAAACGCACGGCGTATCGAGCGTCGCTCCCGGAGGAGCCAAATCCCACTCTTGATTTCAAGGTTGTGCAAGTCTAACGTTGGAAACTATACGGCAAGCGAGACATTGGCATGAAGGTACACATTACGTGCATGTGGCGGGATACCGAGCGTGGCAGAGGAAGGATGCGCAAGTTTGCACAATAAATTGATACCTCTATCTATCAAATTCTACATCCTTCAATATTCCAATTAGCTAGCTGCTCTGTCCAACTCAAGCTTCAGAGAATCTACCGGCCATGGCGACGTCTTCTCTTAACACTCTTTCCTGTTTAACCCCATGCCACTCCTTTCTGCAACACCAACATCGACATGTCGCCGCACCTTCGAAGCTCGGAAGAAGATTGCTCGTCGTACAAAATGTTGAAGCCACAGATCACGAGACCACCACTTCCCAACTCAATTTCAGAGAATCTATTTTGGGGCCTTAAATAGGGATAACAACAACATCCGAAAACTTTTAAGGAAGTGTAATTAGGATGGTTTTTGAACAAGGCAAAATAAGGAGAAATGTTGTGCTGTAATATTGACGAAGGCCTTCGATTCATGATGTATACTACTATTGAGAAGCTATGTGTCGAGAACTGTCATGGAACATCACTATGAAACAACAAAGAGAGTCCAACTTTTACAATGGTTCTATGTCATCTTTCAACCCCGCCATGTTGTTGAGGTGTGTATGGACAAGAGATCTCATAAGTAATACCATTGGATAAATAATAATTTTGCATCATTATAAACATGAATTCACCACCTCCATCAGATTGTAAACACTTGATTCTCTGTAAAAATTTTCTTTGAACATATGCATCAAAAGCAAGAAAGACATTGTAGAAATAGGATTTATTACGCAAAGGATAAAACCAAGTGAACCTGGTTCAGTCATCTACAAAAATGACATAATATCAAAAATTGTCAACAGAAATAATAGATGTTGGACCCCAAAGATCACAATGCACTTTATCAAAAGGATTAGAACAAGAGTTCTTATTGTTTGAAAATGGTCACCTAGTGGACTTTGCTAACTAACAACTTGAACAAATGGATATAGATTCACTTCAAACTTGGTTTCTATCAAATTTTTATTTTTGAGAATAAAAAGTGCATCAACAGAGCAATGACCCAATTGAGAATGCCAAAGAGACAATGTTGGTTTCTCTACTCTTTTGGAAAAATAGCCAAAATGTTGCAACTAAGTAATCTTGTAGAGACTGTCAACTTTAGATCTTTGAAGAATTAGTCATCCACTCCTTCTGTTCATGACAAAAAAACCAATAGGATTAAAGTGAAAGTCACAATTAAAATCAGTTGTGAACTGGCTGATTGATAATAGATTTTACTTCAACTCAGGGACATGCCAAATATTCTTTAATGTATAGATCCATAGGAGGTGATGAGAGTGATATAACCAATGTGCTGGATAGCAAGTTTCTTCTCATTACCAACTAATACACTTTCAGAACCAGGATAAGTAATATAGGTATCAAAGAGATCAAGAGAGGATGTCATGTGAAATGATGCACCCGAATTAGGGAGCCATTGAGTAATATCAGCAGTATTTGCTTGAAGAGCACTCAATGCTTGCTGGAAAGCCTTGGTATTAGTTTGAAGAGTTGGTACTCTAAATTCCTTGTTAAATCTTTTGAATCACTTATGAGCATTGTGTTCAGATTTAAGACAGATTTGACAAACTGATTTGAAAATCCTAAGTGCCTCTTTTAGTTCTTCCTTATTGCAAACCGGTTGCTTATGAGTGAATGCCACATTGTTGGAAAGTTGAGATGATTTTGTTGCAAAGTCAGGTGTTATATGCATTGTAGTAGTTGCAAAAGCGAATCATCTTTTATCAGAGGAAAAACCTAGTAATGAAGACTTGGATTTATGACTTTTATGTGCAGCAAAGGCCACTTGAGAAACAACATCTGATCCGGCTTGAAGAATTATGCGTGACTCATAACTATGTAACATGGACAATATTTTAGAATCAGTTACGTAAGGGAGGCCTAAGATTCATGGTTGTGAACATCTGGCAATTTACTCCCAGTCCATTGAACATCCAAAATAATTTTTGATCATCAGTTAATGGCTTTCCAATCCTAGCAAGTTCGTCACAGATTGTTTTGTGCTTACTCAAATAGTCATCAAGAGAATCACAATGCTCATGTTTACGAATTTGCATTTGATGATTCAAAGCAAGTTCCCTATCCATTGTTGCCTTTACAAACTTGGATTTTAATGCATTTCAAACATCAGCGGCAAAGTCAATTCCTATAACCTGAGCTAAAATTTCTCCACTCAAGGTGCCTAGTATCCAACCTTTAATTAACTTATTAGTTCTCTTCCAGGCAAAATAATCTGAATTTGGCACTGGTTGAGTGGTAGAATCATGCGATTGATGATGGATAGTTTGGGATGGTGAAAGATTTATTCCATCCAAAAATCCAATGCATTCTTGAGACTCAATGAGACTAGTAATTTGAGATTCCCACATAGAAGATTATTTGCATGAAGACAAAGAGTAACATAGAGAGGCACATGAATATGAATAAGATAGGAATATTGCATCAAACATTGTGAAGTCACCGAACTGGATGTAGATGGACATCCAGTGACTTGCTGAAAATTAAAAGTAGGAAACCATGGATATGACATAAAAGGATCAGCCAAAGATGAGTCCATAGTTGGTTCTAAAATAACAGATCGATGAGATTCATCAGGAGAATTTGAAGCCATAGCTTTCTATAACAATAGCAGATTGAAAATGAATGAAATTTCAGCAAAACAGAAAATGTCACCATACAGAGTACTTTTGCCAATAAATAGAGTTTTGCCGAAGAACTTATGTCGTGAAAACAGAGTGTTTTGCTATAAAACAGAGTTTGCCAATGATTACTTTGCCGTCAAGAGTAAGTTCGCCTTGCTCTGAATCAGGAAAGAAAGAAGCGGCTCTGAATCAGGTGAGAAAGAAACAGAAACAGAAATCTTGTCGTTCTGATACCATGAGAATAATTAAACTTTCATTGATTGAATAGGAAGATTACAATGGTATTTATAAATCAAAGACTTGATGAACATGACACACATATGTCAGTTCTTGACGTGCCTAATTTACACTTCTACTCTCAATTCTATCCTTTACATTAAGAATTCTCAAAAGCTTTATAATATTAGAGATAATAATTTATATATTAACAAAAATTAAGATGACATACATCTCATATGACTTATACAAACCACTCCTCGAATTTAAATATTTACAAGTGAATCCTACGCGTTGAACTTTATATATATATATAATAGGAAAAGTATTGTGCTTATATATTTTCTGTTGATGTTCTTCCCTACGTCCTTATTTAATTATTTACATCAAAATTTTTATATATAAAAAATGGAGCAAATAAGTAATTTACCTAAATCAAAGGTTGATTTAAGAGCCTAGGCAGCACAATTTATGCCAATAAAAGTTTCATAGGACATGAGGCAAGCACATGCCTTTAGGGCTGCTAAATGAGCAAGCAGCCGAGTTCAACTTGTGCTCGTTCAAATTCGGCTCGAGATCGAACGAGTTTTGAACATATATACTCGAAATTGACACAAATATTTTTTATGTTATTCGAGCTCAACCTACTCGAGTACACTTAAAGTGTTTAATTTTGATAAGCTTAAAACCAGCTCGATTATAAAGTTAAAAGTAACTCACTTAAAAAATACAAGGACCTCCAAGTCTTCACTTTAAAGACCTCTCATCTAAGCTATCCTACTATTTTGTTATTATATTATATATAAATAAATATAAATAGATACAATTAAACTTATTAATATATATATATATAAAGACTATCTTAGTTGGAGGCGGATAATATTTTTGTCTCAAACTTTAATCTATATTGTTTAATTATAAGGATGACCCAAATTTGATAAAAAATAAAAAATAAAAATAAAAAATAAAACACCCCACCACCACCATCATTTAGTACATAATTAATAATAATGTTTATTTATAATTTTAAATTTATTTTGTGTAGACAAGTGATATTAAAAATATTATTTTATTATTTAATCGAGTCAAGATACTAAACAATTTCGAGTCGAGCTACGAGTCAATTTCGAGTCGAGTTCGAGTTATAACCGAATTGAGTCGAGTCAAACACTGTCGTGCTCAGACTCGACTCGTAGGATTCGAGTTCTAACTCGAGCATTTAAATGTCAGAGTTTTGAGTGGAGTCGAGCAAAGCTGAATGTTCATCGGTGTTGCACAACAAGGCATTTTGTGTTTTTCTTATGGGGTTGGGTCCGATCTGATGTGACTGAAAGTATTTTACATGATATAGTTGTTGGGTTTATCTCCACATCAGTGGTGGATAATATTGGTAAATTGTATATATGCTAATAGAAAACCTTATTCTTTAAGCGAATTTTTAGATAAAAGATGCATGTGACACTTATTTCAAGTCCATTTTGAAAACCTAAAGGGCCCAACAGAAACTACTTTTATAAATAAATTTTAGGATTGTTTCCATTTTGTACTTTGATTCTTTTCAAAATTGTAACTTGTACGGTTTTGCTATATAGTCTGTTCTCTTCGGGTGCTTCACAATTTTCTGTTTTGGGGGAACCGGAGTGTAATTTAGTTGTGTAAAGAATATTGTATGTACTGATTCCTTGTTGTCCACCTTCATCTTGATTGGGCATGTAAGTTCTGTGTCCTTTTCAGTGTATTTAACCTTGTACTTGATCTTGACTATGTTTTACTGCACTGAATCAGAAGTAAATTAAGTTAATGATGTTTTTCTTTTTCATTAGTTTTATGCATTCTTTTTCTGTATTGTTATTAAATATGTTCATGATCAATTATTTGTTAAATTTTTAAATGGACTGCCTTGGGAAGTATTAAAGCTGTTGAATCTTTACTAACTTGTTTTCATTCTATTGGAATGCATGATGTATTGTCATAATTGTAAAAATCGGAATCAGAAATTAAATCGGATTGGAATGGAGTAATTGAATCGGACTGATTTATTAAAAATTGGACAAGGATCGGTTCACTTGAATTGGTCAAAATCAGTGAGTTATTAGTTATAAAATATATTATTTTGATGTTATGATATGTATTATATTTTATGGTATTTTTTTATTTTAATAATTATTTGTAATTAGTTATTATTTTTTATTTAAATCGGAGTCAAGTCAACTTTTAACTTGGAGAATGTCACTAACAGTTTATTTCCCTCATTCTCTTGACGTGTCACCGACGCATTCTCCGGTTGCCATGCTGCCGATCACCATCGTGCCACCCGTCGCAGCCTGCCTCCTGTCGTGGCCCCGAACCTCTCCACGTCGCCACCACAGCCGATTGCTAGCACTGTTCCCCGCCCCAGTCGCGACCTCCAACCCGCCCATGTCGCCGCAGCAGCCATCATCGCCTGCCGCCGCTACCACGCCCAGTCCGCCCTCCCTAGCTTCAGTGATCTAAGCTTTTTTAAATTTCACTTTTACCCAAGCCTACTAGATTTATTAATTACCATTCTTCGGGTGTTTTATCATTTACTTATAAAAATTGATTTTTGATGATTTAAATTAGCTGTGAATAAGTTGGAATCGGCTGATTTTGGGTCCGATTTTTGTATTGGATATTTACCATTTTTTTTAATCGGATACCAACCGAGCCATTTTAAATCGTCCGATTCCATTGCAACTATGTGTATTGTTTGCTTTTCACTGATTTATTGGAAATAATGTTGAAGGTCCCAATTTGAACAGTATTTTTGAAGCCAGTCAGGGACTACCGCTGGATACTTATGCTCTACTGCTAATAAAAATAAGTCTGTCATCTGGAGAAGAGACTCTGTATGATTACGTGCTTAACCCCAAAAGTTATCTCGAGCAATCCACTGCGTGATCGTCTCATATCTGGTTTTGGCAGCTAGCAGTGTTGGAATGTGTTGTTGATTTAAAGAAGTTGTATAGAGCAATTTTTCGTGACTACTCACGAGATTTTAGTCTTTTCAAGTGTCTTCTCTAATAAAAATTAAGGTATTTCTAATCGGGAGTATAAGGATTTTGTTGTGTTCAAAATCTTAGACACTGGGATCGAGTCAAATTTTTATTATAAAAATATTTTATTTTTTAAAATTTATTTTGTAATATTAACTCTAGTCACACGGTATCGAGTTAAGTTCTTATTATGAAAATATTTTATTTTTAAAAAATTATTTCATAATATTAACCCGAGTTGCACTGGATCGAGTCAATTTTTTATTATGAAATTATTTTATTTTTTAGAAAATTTATTTGGTAAGGGGGGCGCGGCCGCTAGCGAGAGCGAGGGGCACTACGGCTTCGGGCATGGGCGGGAGGGCTCGCACCGGGCGGGGAAGGGGCAGCGGCTCGCCTGGGCGGGTGGGGGGTCTGTGGCTGCGGTCATGGGCAGGGGCGGAAGGTGGCGGCCTAGTGGGGCGCCGCGACTGCAGGCTGGGGTGGTCGGGGACTGCTGCTGCGGACGGTGTTGGGGCCGGGTGGGGGCTAGGCAAGGCCAGGGGCGGCGGAATCTGGCGGGGTGGGAAGGAGGCTAGAGAAAATGGGGAGGGGTGAAAAGCTTAAACAGATTTAGGCCATTAGATTTTGATCCAACGGCCTAAATTAAAAATGCTCTATGCACTGCTACACAAACGGCAATGCATGACAACATACCATATAATTCATTGTTGCGATTAATTTTTTTTAATTTTTACTAATTATAAAAATTACAACCAATCATAACCAGGGTCTCCCTAATATCTCCCATTTAACCCTTCAAATCCTCCCAATTACTAATTAGAAGCATAGTCTTTTAAGTTTCTCGCTCTCATTTTCGTATTACTGTGTGTAAATTCCAAAATCATTCAACTACTTATATCCAAATATTTTATATGGTCGAGATATTTAGCTACAGTTGTCGTCACGTGACGTCCCGCCACAGTTGCCGTTTCCTTTGTTTTTAATCTACGTAGACGCATCTAACGGCCCGCTGTATTTGGCCTCGTGGCCGGGAATTCCGATGCATGCGTTGTGACTCATTAAGATATTAAGACATCATCGACATGCTTAAAGAGACAATTAAAAATAAAAAAATCCATGTGCCCCGCTTGTCACGACATATCCGATCGAGAATCCGACATCAAATGCCAAAGAATTTTATTTTATTTTCTCTTTAAACAAATAAATGGGGGAGCGTTTGATGCATTATCATTTATAATAGTTTATATACGGGCAAAACAATATGGATAGCAGACATTGGCCTGGAGGTACCCGTCACGTTCATGCGGTGGGGATACCGAAAGTGTGAGCGGAAGGATGCGCAAGTTTACTTACGCATGGCGATGATAACCGTCGTTTTCGAGGATGTGGAAACGCACGGCGTATCGAGCGTCGCTCCCGGAGGAGCCGAATCCTACTCTTGATTTCAAGGTTGTGCAAGTCTAATGTTGGAAACTATATGGCAAGCGAGACATTGGCGTGAAGGTACACGTTACGTGCATGTGGCGGGGATACCGAGCGTGGCAGAGGAAGTATGCGCAAGTTTGCACTATAAATTGATACCTCTATCTATCAAATTCTACATCCTTCAATATTCCAATTAGCTAGCTGCTCTGTCCAACTCAAGCTTCAGAGAATCCAGCGGCCATGGCGACGTCTTCTCTTAGCACTCTTTCCTGTTTAGCCCCATGCCACTCCTTTCTGCAACGCCAACATCGACATGTCGCTGCACCTTCAAAGCTCGGAAGAAGATTGCTCGTCGTACAAAATGTTGAAGCCACAGATCACGAGACCACCACTTCCCAACTCAATTTCAGAGAATCTATTTTGGGGCCTTAAATAGGGATAACAACAACATCCGAAAACTTTCAAAGAAGTGTAATCAGGATGCTTTTGAACATGGCAAAATAAGGAGAAATGTTGTGCTATAAAATTGATGAAGGCCTTCGATTCATGATGTATACTGCTGTTGACAAGCTATGTGTTGAGAACTAGATGGAACATCACTACGAAACAACAAGGAGAGTCCAACTTCCACAATTGTTCTATGTCATCTTTCAGCCCTGCCATTTTGTTGAGGTGTGTATGGACAAGAGATCTCATGAGTAATACCATTGGATAAATAGTAATTTTGCATCATTATAGACATTAATTCACCACCTCCATAAAATTGTAAACACTTGATTTTTTGTAAAAATTATCTTTGAACATACACATCAAAAGCAAGAAAGACATTGTAGAAATCTGATTTATTACGCAAAGGATAAAACCAAGTGAACCCTGGTTCAGTCATCTACAAAAATGACATAATATTGAAAATTGTCAACAGAAATAATAGATGTTGGACCCCAAAGATCACAATGCACTTTATCACAAGGATTAGAACAAGAGTTCTTATTGTTTGAAAATGGTCACCTAGTGGACTTTGCTAACTAACAACTTGAACAAATGGATATAGATTCACTTCAAGCTTGGTTTCTATCAAATATTTATTTTTGAGAATAAAAGTGTATCAACAGAGCAATGACCCAATTGAGAATGCCAAAGAGACAATGTTGGTTTCTCTACTCTTTTGGAAAAATAGCCAAAATATTGCAACTAAGTAATCTTGTAGAGACTGTCAACTTTAGATCTTTGAAGAATTACTCATCCGCATTGTTGGAAAGTTGAGATGATTTTGTTGCAAAGTCAGGTGTTATATGCATTGTAGTAGTTGCAAAAGCGAATCATCTTTTATCAGAGGAAAACCTAGTAATGAAGACTTGGATTTATAACTTTTATGTGCAGCAAAGGCCACTTGAGAAACAACATCTGATCCGGCTTGAAGAATTATGCGTGACTCATAACTATGTAACATGGACAATATTTTAGAATAGTTAGGTAAGGGAGGCCTGAGAATCATGGTTGTGAACATCTGGCAATTTACTCCCAGTCCATTGAACATCCAAAATAATTTTTTATCATCAATTAATGGCTTTCCAATCCTAGCAAGTTCGTCACATGATTATTTTGTGCTTACTCAAATAGTCATCAAGAGAATCACAATGCTCATGTTTAAGAATTTGCATTTGATGATTCAAAGCAAGTTCCCTATCCATTGTTGCCTTTACAGACTTGGATTTTAATGCATTTCAAACATCAGTGGGAAAGTCAATTCCTATAACCTGGGCTAAAATTTCTCCACTCAAGGTACCTAGTATCCAACCTTTAATTAACTTATTAGTTCTCTTCCAGGCAAAATAATCTGAATTTGGCACTGGTTGAGTGGTTGAATCATGCAATTGATGATGGATAGTTTCGGATGGTGCAAGATTTATTCCATCCAAAAATCGAATGCATCTTTGAGACGCAATGAGACTAGTAATATGAGATTCCCACATAAGAAAATTCTTTGCATGAAGACAAAGAGTAACATAGAGAGGCACATGAATATGAATAAGATAGGAATATTGCATCAAACATTGTGAAGTCAGCGAACTGGATGTAGATAGACGTCCAGTGACTTGCTGAAACTTAAAAGTAGGAAACCATGGACATGACATAAAAGGAACAGCCAAAGATGAGTCCATAGTTGGTTCTAAAATAGCAGATCCATGATATTCATCAGAAGAATTTGAAGCCATAGCTTTCTATACCAATAGCAGATTGAAAATGAATGAAATTTCAGCAAAACAGAAAATGTCACCATACAGAGTACTTTTGCCAATAAATAGAGTTTTGCCGAAGAACTTATGTTGTGAAAACAGAGTGTTTTGCTATAAAATAGAGTTTGCCGAAGATTAATTTGCTATCAAGAGTAAGTTCACCTTGCTCTGAATCAGGAAAGAAAGAAGCGGCTTTGAATCAGGTGAGAAAGAAATGGAAACAGAAATCTTGTTGTTCTGAGACCATGAGAATAATTAAACTTTCATTGATTGAATAGGAAGATTACAATGGTATTTATAAATCAAGGACTTGAAGAACATGACACACATATGTCAGTTCTTGACGTGCCTAATTTACACTTCTACTCTCAATTCTATCCTTGACATTAAGAATTCTCAAAGGCTTTATAATATTAGAGATAATAATTTATATATTAACAAAAATTAAGATGACATACATCTCATATGACTTATACAAACCACTCCTCGAATTTAAATATTTACAAGTGAATCCTACGTGTTGAACTTTATATATATATATATATATATATATATATATATAGGAAAAGTATTGTGCTTATATATTTTCTGTTGATGTTCCTCCCTACGTCCTTATTTAATTATGTACATCAAAATTTTTATATATAAAAATGGAGCAAATAAGTAATTTACCTAAATCAAAGGTTGATTTAAGAGCCTAGGCAGTTCAATTTATGCCAAGAAAAATTTCATAGGACATGAGGCAAGCACAAGCCTTTAGGGCTGCAAAACGAGAGAGCAGCCGAGTTCAACTTGTGCTCGTTCAAACTCAGCTCGAGATCGAACGAGTTTTGAACATATATGCTTGAAATTGACACAAACATTTTTTATGTTGTTCGAGCTCAACATACTCGAGTACACTTAAAGTGTTTAATTTTGATAAGCTTAAAACTAGCTCGATTATAAAGTTGAAAAGTAACTCACTTAAAAATACAATGACCTCCAAGTCTTCACTTTAAAGACCTCTCATCTAAGCTATCCTACTATTTTGTTATTATATTATATATAAATAAATATAAATAGTTACAATTAAACTTTATTAATATATATATATATATATATATATATATATATATAAAGACTATCTTAGTTGGCGGAGGATAATGTTTTTGTCTCAAACTTTAATATATATTTTTGATTATAAGGATGTCCCAAGTTTGATTAAAAAATAAAAAATAAAACACCCCCACCACCACCATCATTTAGTACGTAATTAATAATAATATTTATTTATAATTTTAAATTTATTTTAGTAGACAAGTGATATTATATATATTATTTTATTATTTAGTTGAGTCAAGCTACTAATCAATTTCAGGTCGAGCTACGAGTCAATTTCGAGTTATAACCGAGTTGAGTCGAGTCAAGCACTGTCTTGCTCAGACTCGATTTGTAGGATTCAAGTTCTAACTCGAGTATTTAAATGTCAGAGTTTTTGAGTGGAGTCGAGCAAAGCCGAATGTTTGTTGGTGTTGCTACCGCAAGGCATTTTGTGTTTTTCTCATGGGGTTGGGTCCATCTGATGTGATTTAAAGTATTTTGCATGATGTAGTTGTTTGGTTTATCCCACTATCAGTGGTGGATAATCTTGTTGAATTACATATAGGCTAATAGAAAAACCTTATTCTTTTGAGCTAATTTTTAGATTAAAAGATGCATGTGACACTTATTTCAAGCCCTTTTGAAAACCTAAAAGGCCCAATAGAAACTTCTTTTATAAATAAATTTTAGGATTGTTTCCATTTTGTACTTTGATTCTTTTCAAAATTGTAACTTGCATGGTTTTGCTATATAGTCTGTTCTCTTCAGGTGCTTCACTATTTTCTGTTTTGGGGAACCGGAGTGTAATTTAGTTGTGTAAAGAATATTGTATGTACTGATTCCTTGTTGTCCACCTTCATCTTGATTGGGCATGTAAGTTCTGTGTCCTTTCCAGTGTATTTAACCTTGTACTTGATCTTGACTATGTTTTACTGCACTGAATCAGAAGTAAATTAAGTTAATGATGTTTTTCTTTTTCATTAGTTTTATGCATTCTTTTTCTGTATTTTTATTAAATATGTTCATGATCAATTATTTGTTAAATTTTTAAATGGACCGCCTTGGGAAGTATTAAAGCTGTTGAATCTTTGCTAGCTTGTTTTCATTCTATTGGAATGCATGATGTATTGTCATAATTGCAAAAATCGGAATCGGAATTTAAATCGGATTGGAATGGAGTAATTGAATCGGGCTGATTTATTAAAAATCGGAAAAAGGATCGGTTCACTTAAATTAGTCAAAATCGGTGAGTTATTAGTTATAAAATATATTATTTTGATGTAATGGTATGTATTATATTTTATGGTATTTTTTATTTTAATAATTATTTATAATTAGTTATTATTTTTTATTTAAATCGGAGTCAAGTCAACTTTTAATTTGGAGAATGTCACTAACAGTTTATTTCCCCTCATTCTCTTGACGTGTCACCGACGCATTCTCCAGGTTGCCATGCTGCGTCGCCATCGTGCCACCCGTCGCAGCCCCCGCCCCCTTTCGTAGCCCCCAACCTCTCCACGTCGCCGCCACAGCCGATTGCTAGCACTGTTCCCCCGCCCCCAGTCGGTGACCTCCGACCCGCCCATGTCGCCGCGCAGCCGTCATCGCCTGCCGCCGCTACCACGCCCAACCCGCCCCGCCCTAGCTTCAGCGATCTAAGCTTTTTTAAAATTTCACTTTTACCTGAGCCTAATAGATTTATTAATTACCATTCTTAGGGTGTTTTTACCATTTACTTATAAAAAATTGATTTTTGATGATTTAAATTAGCTGAGAATAAGTTGGAATCGGTTGATTTTGGGTCCGATTTTTGTATTGGATATTTACCATTTTTTTAATCAGATACCAACCGAGCCACTTTAAATCGGCCAATTCCATTGCAACTATGTGTATTGTTTGCTTTTCACTGATTTATTGGAAATAATGTTGAAGGTCCCAATTTGAACGGTCTTTTGAAGCCAGTCGGGGACTACCGCTGGATACTTATGCTCTACTGCTAATAAAAATAAGTCTGTCATCTGGGGGGAAGAGACTCTGTATGATTACCTGCTCAACCCCAAAAAGTTATCTCGAGCAATCCACTGCGTGATCGTTTCATATCTGGTTTTGGCACCTAGCAGTGTTGGAATGTGATGTTGATTTAAAGAGTTGTATAGAGCAATTTTTCGTGACTACTCACGAGATATTAGTCTTTTCAATTAGAGTGTCTTCTTTAATTAAAAATTAAGGTATTTCTAATCGGAGTATAAGGATTTTTGTTGTGTTTAAAATCCCAACACCTTCAAGACAACCACTTCTCGGGACATCATCTGCTTCATCTTCCCTGCGAGTGCGTAATCGGGTCTGCCTGGCGGCGACAATGCTCTTAGCTAATATCGTCCACAATTATTTCAGAGCCTCTAATGTATAATTAGAATAATGTGTTTTGTTCTCCAATATGCCATAAATAATTTTATGGCACAAATATGTAAAAAATAAGGTTGCTAATTGAACAAGCCAACTCGTAAATATTTGGCATGTGGCTCAGCTCGATTTGATAAGAAACTCGACATTTAAATGCTCCAGTTTGAACTCGAATCTTTCAATCGAGTTTGAGCAATGCAGTGTTCGATTAGACTCAACTCGGTTATAACCTCGAACTCGACTCAAAATTGACTCGTTGCTCGACTAATACTCGATTCGATAAAATAATATAATAATATAGTCTTTATATTATATATATATATATATATATATTATATATTTATATATTTATATATTTAT
>JAURVB010008585.1:0-10084 GCA_033002965.1 Piper betle | reverse complement strand
TATATATATGAGGGGCGCTACCCTGCGCCAAAGGCGAGAGTAGCGCCCCTGCGCCACAAAATAATCTAGGTCGTCCGATTATGATCGAACGGCCCAGATTTGATAATAAAAAATTTCCACCACCCCCCTCCTTCGCCGGCGGCCTGGATCCGGCCACGGCCGGCCGGGCGGGGGTGGGCGACGCGGGCAAGGGCAGCGTGGGTGGGCGGAGGAGAAGGGGGAGGGCGGCGTCCGGGATCCAGCCGCGGCCGGCCGGGCCGGGGGTGGGCGAGGCGGGCGAGGGCATCCTGCCCACGCCGCCCTCCCCCTTCTCCTCCGCCCACCCACGCCGCCCTCGCCCCGCCTCGCCCACCCCTGCCCGGCCGGCCGCAGCCGGATCCCGGACGCCGCCCTCCCCCTTCTCCTCCGCCCACCCACGCCGCCCTCGCCCCGCCTCGCCCACCCCCCGCCCGGCCGGCCGTGGCCGGATCCCGGACGCCGCCCTCCCCTTCTCCTCCGCCCACCCACGCCGCCCTCGCCCCGCCTCGCCCACCCCCGCCCGGCCGGCCGCCGGACGGCGGGAGAGGAGTGGTGGAAAAAAATTTTTATCAAATCCGAGCCGTTCGATCATAATCGGACGGCCCAGATTATCCTGGCGCAGGTAAGGTTTCCTGCCTCTTGCATAGAAACCTTTACCCGTATATATATATATATATATATATATATATATATATATATATGTATGTATATAAAAGCCTTGTAGCCTATGACTTTAATCTTTATCAGACCAATTTTAATTTAAACAAATCCATAATGATGGCATACATAAGTTATGCCCAAAGTCCAACAAAATCTCGTTCTAATAAAGGAGAAATTGGTTGGCCAAGTCACCATCTCAAATTATTAAGGGATTGATAAAGTATAGAAGTTGCTCACTATTGATTAGTGGAGATATAACCATAATTATATTAGATATATTTATATTGGGTAAAAGAAAATATAACCATCTATCAAGATCGCATAACTGTTATTTTTTCAAATTGGACAAAAATATTTTTATTATTTAACCATCTTTGTAATCTTATAATTCATATTTATTTGACTTGACATAAAAATAATGACATTAGATGATATTAATTTTTCTTTAAATATATAACAGGAGCTATATCTATTTTTTTGCAAAAATTATTTGAATTTGCAAAGGTGGGAATCTTGGATACATAAGAAGACTATTTTTCTATTTGTTGATTAGAACAACTAGACACGAACAAATAATGTTTATTTATACGATATTAGGGGCAACTTGTTTATTTGTATTCCCTATTCGATGCCTCTAAACTGGCAATGCTCAAAAAAAATAAAACAAACCAAAAGAAGGGCAATACTCTTAATATATATTAAACCAAATTAAGTTTTGTGTAATAATATAATATAGTTTATGGGGGAATAAAATAAAATATTTTTATGAGTGTTGGACCACGACTGGATAGTTGTTTTCTTCAAAGAAAAGCACGCGAGGAAATTAAAAAAAATAAAGGAATTCATAGGTCAAATAATGGTATATTAATCATAATTTTTAAAAAGAAATTCGACTCCAAAAATTTTCCAAATCGATTACACTTTGTTCATTGTTGAGTCAAATTTAATAGGTAATTATATAGTGACTGCTTGTCAATTGACTCTTTAAATCATATCATAAAAGTTATTAAAATATATTATCTTTTTATATTTGGTAAATCAATGTGTATAGATAATCTAAATTACACATTTATTAATTTTAAGTATCAAAAGATCAATATATACTAATTTCAAGCATTTATTGATTTACATAATTAAAAAATTAATATAAATGACTTTATATCAGCTTGGAATTACTTCTGCGTCGACTCCACTCTATGACATGCCGATTGAGTCCGAGTTTCAAATTTTTACACAATGATATTAATTAGGCAAAGTAGAGACTTTAATTTTATAATTAATTTTTAATGAAATAACAAAGCAGACTATAATCATATGATATCTTATCGATAAATTTTAATTTTAAAGAAAGCCTTTAATTGGATGAAAAGATGAATTATAATAATTTATTTTATTTATTTTATTATATTTTAATTGGTCAAATCTCATACTTTTCGTTAAAACCAAACTTTCAATTCTCCTTTTATTAATAAAAGTAGAGAAAAAAATTCAATCAATCAAAATATAACGACAATAAAAAAATCATATTATTATAGTACCCATCTTTTCATTTAATTAAAATAAAAATTTATCTCAAAAATATTAAATTGTAATGAGAATTTATTAATAAAATAAGAGTATACCTCGAATATTCGGTCTTCTACATTTAAACTTGCGACATTGAGAAGCATACTAAAGCATGACATAATCATTAATCAACACGAACATGCCATCAATCAATAAGAATATTCTCAAAAATTTCACATTGCATCATATTTTTCTATAAACATTTAGTTCTATCACCTCAAAATATTATACGTTTTGGGCTCAACTCACCTGTTCATTCTATTCACATATCACTTTTATCATTCGATTTGCACATTAATATCTGTTTTCAAATCATAATATCACTATTATATTATCATACCTTTCATCACATCATTACAATATAAACAAAATATTAACATTCTATCATTGGACATGTATGTATGCAAGAGAACGTCACTACTCCTCCATTCAGGCTAGCTTATCCTACTTATGATTATCATATATTATGTATATATATATATATATTATAAAAACATGTCAGCAACGAGTGTTACTGATCCAAAACATAACTAATATCAAGCTAACTATGAAAGCAAACTCTCATATGAAAGAAAACATTTTTCTATATTTATTGTAAACTCTCTAAAGGATATGTACTAAACTGAAATCATCTCTAGCTAATCTGTTGCTGCTGATGCCTCTCTCGGCATTTTCTCATTTCACTTTCTGGTCCCTCGAGACTACTATTATATCCTAAGTTCTTTCTTACCTCCATACCCACTCACATAGCATAGTTGTTGATGTCTCTCTCGGTATTTTCTCATTTTACTTTCTGGTCCTCGAGACTACTATTATATCCTAAGCCCTTTCTTACCTCCATACCCACTCATTTACTACGGTTGTCAGTATTTCTAGCTTCGACTAGCACATGCCCACTAGCATAACATGGTTGTCGGTATGTGCAAACTCGCATAACATGGTTGTCGGTATTCCTGACTTTGATTGGCACATGTCACTCGCGTAGCATTGTTGTCGGTATTCCTGGCTTCGACTGACACATGCCCGCTCGCATAGCATTGTTGTTGTAACACCTCATTTCAGCTCACCTGTGAACCAACCCGAAAATGTCACCGGCAACTAAACCGTTCACTAATCTACTGGGTTCGGTTAAGCCGACCCGGATCTACCCTTGGCATCTTAAGATGGAGATGAAAATATAAAATACATGGATGAGATGCTTAGGTTCTAGCGTGGTCCTACATGCATGCTATGATGTGCAAGCAAAAACAAGATAATACAACGAGCAAAAAATTCAAATAAAATTTTATTAATTTTTACTGAAAAAACAGACGCAATCTCCCTTAAAAGTGCAATATGGGCCACCCTATCAATAGTAAACATCTTATATTTATATCAAGAGGCATCAAAACAAATTCCAACATTTTATTTTCCATCACATTCTAGTTGTCCTTACTTCATAGTTTACCTTGCACATTTTTTACCTTCCATTTACATTCACATGCAAAATATTCATAATAGATTCCCAGTTATAGCATATCAAATTTATCAACACAGTTCAATATACGTTATCATCACTACATACACTTGGTGGGTACATGTGTGCGCAATTTCAATGCTGCTCGAGGTGCTCACCAACAGCTCTCATTCCACGAGGTGCTCACCAACATATATAATAGGAAATCGTCATTAACGAGTGTTACTGGTCCAAAATATAACTAATATCAAATTGACTATGAGAGTAAACTCTCATATGAAAGAAAACATCATGAAATCTCTAAAAGGGCAACTACTGAACTGAAATCATCTTTCTCATTTCACTTTCTCATTCATATTCTTCCATACCTACTTGTGTAGGCTGTCGAAAATCACTACCACACCCACTTTTGTAGGTTGTCGAAAAAAAAATACGAAAATATATATATATATATATATATATATATATATATATACACACACACACACACACACACATAGGTCTTGGTAGGGATTTATAAAATAGGCCCGAAGGCAACTTGTGGTGAATCTTGTTTTTGAAAACATACTCAAAGGATCTCATCCTCGAAGATTATTAATCCGGAAATACGATCGGGTAAATGGCCCGTGTTAAGTGGGATCCAATAAAATACCACTTAATTCCTCCTGCACATGATAAATCAAATATACAATAAAATAGCGTAAATCAGAGAACGAGTCCTAAACGGACCTGGAAGAAGCTCCAATCGAGTCATTGTGCCTAGGCGCCCGAGCTCCTACTCCGTACCTATAACACCCCAAATCCGGTTCACGCTCGTGAACCGAACTGGCATGTTACAGGCCCCGGTTAGGTCTGCTAACCCGAACCTAACTCATGCGGATCTAATCTCGGTGTCTTAAGATGAAGATACGATCTGTTATGAATGAATGCGTGCACAAAATCCTAACATGGTACTACATAAATGACATGCAAATTAAATTTCACACCATCACAATTACGAGCAAAATCGATGAAAATTCTGAAGTAAAACTGACAGAGTCTCCCTAAAAGTGCAATTATGGGCCTACCCTGTCAGAATAATATATATACAAATATATCGGTATGCATTAACAATCACACAGAATCTCATTTATAACATATTCATTCTGAAGCTTGGGTCTCAACCCACTATGCTTCCGCGGCTCAACTCTGATCATATTTTGCATTTTGTTATCGTGTCTTAGCATTTCATTCACATCATATCATCATGCTCAAACATTTAATCATGTCATTCACAATATAATAACATAATAATACAATATTAAACATTTAGAAATCTAACATGTGTATGTGCACAAGACCTCAATGCTCCTCCGTCCAAGCTGGTTCCTCCAACTCGTGATTATTACCTACATATAGTATAAAAACACGTCAGTAACAAGTGTTACTAGTCCAGAAAATAAAATAACTATAACAAGTTGGCTATGAGAGCAAACTCTCATATAAAAGAAAACATCATATACTCCACATGAACACTCTGAAGGGCACTACTGAGGAGCCACTGGGCTGCAGACCCGGTAGCATCCCAAACTTACTGATCTGCTGCTGGTACTGTGCCGCTCTCGGCACTTCTTTTTCAGTACTTCTCGTGAAACTTTATCCTAAGCCCTCTCTGTACCTCCATATTTCTCTTGGCCTTGAGCACGAAGGCCGAGTACTCTCAGGCAGTCGCCTTTAGTACCCTTTAAACCACAAGTCCGGACATGCGCTGTACTAAACAGTACTCGTAAACCTCCACGTTCTTCGGGTGTGAGGAACTCAAATGCAGAGTTGTCAGGATCCCTCGGGAATGGAACAGTCAGCTGGCACTAATCCAGAGCCCGCTTTGACTGTCACGGCATCCTCTGCATGGTACGTGCAGTTGATTTCTCCATCTCTCGTCTCACTAAAAACGCGAAAACTATATATATATATATATATATATATATATATGGCTTGGTAGGGATTTATATAATAGGCCCGAAGGCAACTTGTGGTGGATATTATTTTCGAAATCATCATTGAGGGATGTCCGGTGAGCCTTGTGGAAGATCCGGTGAATTCTAGTGAATTCTAGAAATTCCAATTTTTCGGCGGTTTTCCGGCAGCTGCTGGCGGTTTTTTGGCGGCCTCTGGTGGTTTTCCGGAGACAATCGCCGGCGGTGTCTATTGGCCAGAAAGTGGTCGTGTTGGGTACCCTCAGAACCGGCTCGGCGAGCCCGACTCATCTACAAGGTCGACGCGGCCAACGGAGGTGGTGGCTCACTGGAAAATGCATAAAACAGAGCCGGCGGCGATGGGTGGCTAGATCCAGCCGGCCACGGCGGCGATGGCCCCGTTCCGGTCGGGGAAGGTTACTGGAAGGCTGAGGGTGCTGAGGCGACCAACCGATTGTTGCGGCACTGGTCGCCGGTGGCGTAATCGGTGACGGAAGCGCAACGCGGGCGCTGCATCGCGGCGTGGCTTCCTCGCATCACGGAGGTCCAATGGGGGCCAGTCCTGGTCGGGGCAGCACGGCAACTTCATCGCGGGGCTAGGCGGCGACAATCGGCGGTCGGCAGCGCCGGCAGCGGCGACGGCGACGCGCACAAGGGCAGCGTCCGGCGAGGTTTGGGGAAGAAAAGAAGGGCGCGAGGGTGTGTGGTGGCAAAGTCGTAAATATGATTCGAGTCAAAAATAATATTTAAGTTGTAAAAAATTTCAAAAAATATGGGAAAAATTACATAAAATCAAACAACACCAAAAAAATCATAATGATATGCTTTAGAACTATCAACCCACCCAAAATGCCCGTAACGCGTCCTAACGCGGGTAACGGCCTAAAACTAATTCTACGATCCATTATATATCATAATAAAAAAAAATGAGCTGCATACTCTCATATATTCTGATAACTCATTCTTTTCTGTTGTGTTCATGACGTTATCATCATATACTTGGGTATACATGACCCTCATGGCTCATACACGAGATCGGCGTCGGCTCAGTACACATCGACTCGAAAATAACGGTCAAACCGACCGGTTCTGAATATAAAACCCTGACTTGAATTGTGGGTTTTACAATACCTACGTATCAAAACTAAATTCTAACGCTCGCTCATGATGCAGTCATACATCCTATATCACGCATACATCCATCATGCATCAATCACAGTCACATCAACCTATGTAAATTGTAGCAAGTCTACTTAGGCTAGTTTGTATTAGATCCTGTTCATTATTTAGTTACCCTAATTAGTTTCTTAGCTTCCATTTTTAACACCACTTAATTCAAATAAATTTCATATTTTATTCTTAATCAAATCTACATTTATATTATAATTATAACACCCAATTCACCAATCTTGGCATGCAATTCTAATAATCTGTACTTTTAAATAATTAAATTAAACTAAATTATACCTCCTGCAATTTGTGACTCAAATTCAGCACCCTATGGTGTCTGAAGTTTGATAGGGTTCGATAAATTTTGATGAATCCGATTTTTGGCAACTTTCGGCGATTTTTTGGCGACTGTCCCGACGGTTTTCTGGCAACTATACTGGCGATTTTCCGGCGATTGTCCTACCAATTTTTCAACAACTGCCCTCGCAGTTTTCCGGCGACTGTCCTGGTGGTTTTCTAGTGCCTGTTTTAACAGGGCAATCTGGGGTAAGGGTTAGCACCGGCTCGGCAACCTCATCCCAATGGTGGTGACGGTAAGGGCGGTCACGACAGCAAAGACCACCAGCGGCGGCGCTGAATTCGGTCGAGGTGGTCAGTTGCTCCGATCAGGCTCACGGCCGGCTTTGACGGCGGTGCTAGGTAAGGGGAAATGTCAGGAGGTCTAGGGGGTGGTCGTCGGCGTCACGGCGATAGCACGACAAGGTAGGGCGGCATTCATCAGCATCAGTGCAGCATCGACGGTGGCAACGGCGACAACCACATGGATGGCAATAGGGTTTTGGAGGTGAGGAAACATCGGGAGGGAGAAGAAACACTCCAATGGCAACAATGCTACGCAAAAACCGTCGAAAGAACGCAAGAAGACCTTTGGTACAGTTGTCAAAAAATGCAAAAATTACATTTATATATATCTTGGTAGATATTTATATAATAGGCCCGAAGGCAACTTATGGTGGATCTTGTTTTTGAAAACATATTCGAGGGATCTCATCCTCGAGGGTTATTAATCCGAAAACTATTCAACTAAATGGCCCGAGCTAAGTGGAATACAATAAAACACCACTCAACTCGTACTATAATCTGTAAAAATTAAAGCATGATAGAATAGAACAATAACTTAGGATGAGTCCTAAATGGACCTGGTAGAAGTTCTGAGCATGTCTTAGTGCCTAAGCGGTGAATTCCTACTATATATCTACTTGACAATCATGCGGCAATGGCAGCGGCGGCAATGGTGACAAGGTTGTGACCGGCTTGAGTAATGATAGTGGGGGAAAAGAGAAGGAAGAAAAAGAAAATAAACGTTGGGTGAGAAGGATGGTGGTGGTTGGATGATAACATTGTCAAAAGTGTAGAATAAGTAGATGTCAAGGGGGAAGAAAACGAGTGGTCAGTTAGAAAAACGAATTGTCAATTGAGAAAAATGAATGGTTAGTTGAGAAAAATAAATTGTTGAGAAAAATGAATGGTAGGTGAGAAAAACGAATGGTCGTCTCGTAATTAAAACTTTACTCAACTAAAATAACAGTCAAACCGTCTAGTTCATAATATAAAACCCTAACTCGAATCATGGGTTTTATAGTAATAAAATTTAAAGTTAGATTAAGAGTATTTATGTAAATAAAATAGATATTATAAACAAAATATTTTTAAAATATATGAATTAGTTATATGTAAAATAAAATTTTAAGTTCTAACTATCTGATACAAATTTAAAATTTTGAACATTTATAATAGAAAATATTGAAAATTTGTTATTTGTGATATTTTCCCACAACAAATAGAACTGAGCTGACTATTATAATAATTATATTTATTCATATTTAGATATAAACTAATCTTCTTGTTTAAATAACATTATCATTTTTTAAAATCAGGCTACTATAAATCTATCAACCCGACCACATGGCACAAAAAGGGGGGGTGCACAATTACCGAGGCTAGACTTGTGAGCACGATAAAAAAGAATAGGAAACGATTACCAAGCACAGCGGGCACAACCACCAGCCTAATATGCAAATAAGAAAACAGATGACAAGTCTTAACAATACTTACAAATGAACCACTCATAACAAGGCAGTGGTAGTAACTAGTAATATTGTAACTAAATAATTCCATAAACAAGAAGAAAATCACGGGTATTTTCTAACTAGCTCCAAACAATTCCACTAAGCACATGGAGGTGAAATCTAACGTGAAACAACTTGAATTCAACAACTCAACTAACATAGACTATAGTTTTAAATAGTTTATCAGCTATTATACCGGATTTATAATTATTTGAGGGTTTATTTAGTTCAACGGGTAAAATTGAGTTCGGCTAAATTCTAAAGTTATAAATAAAATATTATAATAAATATTATAAATGTGTTTTATCATCACTATTTTTAAAATACCAATTAAAAAATCGTAATTTTTAACAAAAAATAGAATTTTGTGAAAATTTTAAACTAAAAAATTTGGTACAAACTAAAATATTACAAAGACTCAAATTATAATGAATTTAAAGATGGTATCTTATATATCAAATACAATTGGGTGGTATGATACGATGTTTAAAAGCATGAGATACATAATTACAGAAATAGTTATAATGCTCTAAATCAGCAATACAAGGAAAGCAACGGCAATCACAAATCACTGAATCACAACACAAACAATAAAAAATGCTAAAATAATTAACAAATCAACCAGAAAATAAGAAAACTGAAATGAATAGGAAAAGTGAAGGAAAAGAAGAGCTTGCTTGTGTTCTATTTTTTAGAGAGAAGGAGAGAGGGTTGAAGAGACTTTGAATTCATTTTATATTTGTGTGCTTGAAGGCTAAAATCAAGATAGCTTCGGAGGTAGAATGAGATAAGAAAGGAGTGAAATGTTGAGATGAATAAAACTTCCGCCATGGTTTTAAATTTTTTATTTTAAAAAATTAAAATAAAAAATAAATTATAATAATTTAATATTTATTTATTTATTTATTTATATTGTATTTTGATTAGTTGAATCTCATACTTTTCATTAGAGCTGGAATTTTAATTTTCCTTCAATTAATAAAAATTAGAGGTTTGTAAAGACCCAAATCAAAGTGCATCATAATGGGTTAAATCATTTATTTTAAAAGTACTTAACCGAAGTTAAAAATATATAATTCATTCTCACTTACGAACAGGATTTTACCCCAATAAATATTAGATTTCAGGCT
>JAURVB010008584.1:0-46504 GCA_033002965.1 Piper betle | reverse complement strand
AACAAAAGCCACTCGAACAGTTGCGGTGAGCGTAATGAGCAAGCACTGTTTGAAGCTTCTAAAAAAAGCCAGTGGATTCCTTTGATCAAGGAAGAGGTAAGTATTGGAACGCACTGCAACACTTGCGATGAATCTGAGAAGCAAGTACTTGAAACTTCTCAAGACGAACACAGGATTGATCTAGTGGACAAGAGAGTGGATAGTCAGGGATTGAGAAATGAGCGGGAAGACGAGATAAAGTGTGATGAAGCTGACAAACAGCTGGTTTTTGAACACTTCGGGGAAAGACAAAGGTTGCCTCTGGACGAAGAGTAGAAATCAGTTAGCAGCAAAGTACTTAACTTCCCTACATTTGGCGCACTTGTTGGGTTTCTCCTACGCAAATACATATACAAAAATGAAAGATTTTTTAAAAAATGCGTTTTAGGTCATGTGAAAGGAATAAAAACCACTATAGATGATTTTCTTCTTTGATGGAGAGAAAAGGCGAAAAAAAGAAAAATTGTATGGATTAAATAAAGGTGAATTTTTTGTTTAGATTCACTTTGTAATCATTAATAGTAACTTCGCTAAGTTCTTAATATATAATATTCTTCTGTCATTATCTTCATGTGACTAATACTAATTTTGTAGAAATAATAATAAATTGGTTTTGGGGAGTTTGTTCTCATGTGGTATCAAGTTGTGATATAGCAAATTCGATCTAGCCATTTGCCTCGTAGTTTTTCTTTAAATTTGAGGTTTTTCACGTAAAATTAGTTTTGTCAATTTTAGAAGATCCTTCTTCTCTCTCCTATGTCTATTTTAATCGATACTTTTTATGAATTATATGTTGAAATGACGATTTAGAGATTTAGTTAATCCCAACAAGTGGTAGCATAGCTTGATTGCTTGGTTGTAGCAAATTTTGAGTTATGGATATTTTATGCCCATTAAGTGTTCGACAAAATTTCTAAGAACCTAGTTGGTGTGTTTGTGATTTATATTTTAACAAGATGACTAATGAGAAGTATGTTAAAATGATATCTCTTAAGTGGCCAAATAACTGATACTATTAAAAAAATGATTGATCATCTATATTCTAAGGACTTGTATGAACTTATCACTCGTCAAATACCGGTAGAGATGACTGATAAAGACCAAAATAAGTTAGATAGGAAGACTTTGACTTGTTTGAGACAATGAGTAGATGAAGTTGTATATCATCATATTTTTGAATTGACATCGTCAAAAGCTATATAAGATAAACTCTAACAAGTTTATGAGGGAATATTACTAGCAACAAGACCTTTTTGATAAGGAAATTAATAAACTTGAGGTATAAAGATGGAAGTGATATAAGAGAACATCTCAATGCGATGAAGAGAAATATTACTCAACTTGTCAAGATGAAGATGACTTTAGATGAATAATGACAAACTATCCTACTCCTTAACACATTGGCAGAGAACTAGAAAACATTGGTGACCTCTTTGAGCAATGTTGCTCTTGATGGAAAATTCAGAATAGACATGGTAACAAGCAGTTTAGTAAATGAGGAGGTGAGAAGAAAATCTCAACCAACTTTAGGGTCCCATGCATTAGTGTTAGAAGAGGCAATAGGTTGATCAAAAATAGGGTCACAAACAGAAGGGATAAGATTCGAGGAAAGTCTAAATTCAGGAAGAACTTGCATTGTGGGATGGGTGTTTGACGGCTAATTGTGATGCTAGTTAGGTAGTTGACTTGGAAGGATCATTCCATGCAACTCAAAGAAGAAATTTCTTTACTACTTATAAACCTTCGGATTTGGGTATAGTGAAAATAAGAAATATTGATACTTCTAAAATTCTGGGACTTGGAGATGTAAATATATTAATAAACATGGGTTACAAATTGGTACTTAAAAATGTTAGACATATTCCAGATTTGAGGATGAGTTTGTTATTGATCGGAGTGCTTGATGATGAAGGATTTGGTTCACAATTTGGACAAGGTGTGTGGAAACTTATGAAATATTCTCTTGTTGTTGTTAAAGGGGAGAAGTGTTATAATTTGTACAAAATTGAGACAAGTCTAGTTCGAGGGGAGGCTAATATCTCCTCACTTAATTCCATTGCTAATTTGTGGCGCCATCGATTGAGACACATGAGAGAGAAGGGACTAAAGTCGATGAAGAGGCTAAATCTCCTTCCCAAGGTTAAGGACATCACAATAAGTCCTTATGACCATTGTTTGGTAGGGAAACAACATATGACATCCTTTGCAAGCACAAGTACAAAAAAGTCAGAAATTCTTGAGTTGGAACACACTAATGTGTGTGGGCATATGGAGGTAAAATCGCTTGATTGCTCTATTTATTTTGTTACTTTTATTGATGATACTTCTAGAAAGGTGTGGGCTTATCACATGAAAAATAAAAGTGATGTTTTGGGCATATTTAAGAATTTTCATATATTGGTTGAAAGAGAAGATGGTTCCTTATATACCCTCAACATAATGGAGTGGTTGAAAGAATAAACATGACCATCTCTGATAGTATTAGAAGTATGTTGTCTTCAGCTAAGTTGCCTAAAAGCTTCTAGGGTGAGGCCATGAGTACAACTTGTTATTTGATCAACAGATATCTCACATATGCCCTAGACAATGACATACCAGAAAGGTTTTGAAGGGACAAAAATTTTAGCTATTCTCATTTGAGAGTCTTTAATTGTAAGGCCTTTGCCCATGTGCCCCAAAAATAAAGGCTAAGCCTGACTCTAGAGCCGTAGAATATATTTTTTCTGGGATATGGTCAAGATAAGTTTGGATACAAGCTTTGGGGTCCTAAGAATAGAATACTGATTTGAAGCATAGATGTAGTTTTTAGGGAGGATCAAGCAGTTAAGGACTTTGACAAGGAAGAAGTTCCTCAATCAAAATCTTAGGAAAGTTTGGAAAAGAAAAACAACTTTCAACCTCAATTTGAAGTGAAGAGGAGACCCAGGATGACACAATTATTCGTCCACCTAGTTATGACGAGGGTGAGGGTGAGGGTGAGGTGACTCATGATATTTCTAATGAGTTTGTTAATGATATTGGATGGGAACAGGTAGATTCTTGTCAAAGGGAGCTAACTAATGTGAGAAGATCCTCGTGAACTAGTTCCATCAATAAGATAGGCATCATCAGAATATGCAAAATCATTGAGTGTGGAGAACTAGAAATTTTCAGCTGAGGTAAAAGCTCGTGTAGAAAAGGAGAAGTGGTTGAAGACAATGTAAGATGAAATGAAATCTTTGTAAGATAATCACACCTATGAGTTGGTGGATCTTCTTAAAAGGAAGAGAGTATTAAAGAATAAATTGGTCAATAAGATCAAACATGAAGAAAACAACACACAACCAAGGTATACAAGGCACAGTTGGTGGTGAAGGGCTTCGGATAGAAGAAAGGTATTGATGTCGATGAAATTCTTTCTCCGGTTGTTAAAATATCTTTTATTAGAATTATTATGGTTTTGGCTGCAAGTTTGGATTTGGAAGTTGAACAGTTAGATGTAAAGACGATCTTTCTTTATGGTGATCTTGAAGAGACGATAAATGTAAAACCTTGAAAATAATTAGGTTATCTTATTTAGTGTTTTGTAAATTTTAAAATGAATCTTAAATATTATTTAATTAAATTAATTCTTAAGAATCATTATCATAAATTATCAATTATTACATTTAGAGTATCGGTCATGGTATTTATGGATGGTTTTAAATAAGTTTTATTTATTGAATTTTTGGAATTTGGATTTGTGAGTGCAATTTGACACCTATTTGTACTAACTTAATAGTCAATTTTTAACTTTTTGTTATCACACTAATAGTTGGTATCTAATATAGTTATGTGTGATTGTGTTCTTTTCTATAAAATTTAATATAGTGACTTTTTGAATTCCACACTATTCCTATGTATAAAGGAGAATTCAGTTGATGGCAAATAAAACATTAATTTGATAGTTTGTGAGTACATTCGGCTCATAAAGGGAAGACTTTAGAGAGGTTTCATTCATATTATGATCATGTATCATAGTTACGGGTGCCTCATCATAATTTTAGGTCCGTATAATTACTTGAAATGTTATATATTCATATTTTAGAGCCTTGGTCGGCTTGAACCCACATTCGATCACCATGTGTTGAGTGCAACCGGGTTCAAAGAATTGGCTGAGTCCGACATGGGGCAGTACCTTAAACTTCTTCGAAAGATTAAATACCTGCCCCATGCCAAAAGGGGGGGGGCGTAGTGGTGCAAGATGACTCATTATGCACTTGTGATATCGAGAGGGTTCAATGGCAAACATTGGTAATTACTAGTCGAGGGCCACGTAGCATGTATGCATCAAGTGGTTTGATGATGATGATTTTATTATTCTACTGCTTTATGTGGATGGCATGTTGATTGTAGGACATGACGGAGTCAAGATTACAAGTTTAAAGAAGAACTTGAACAAATCCTTTGCAATGAAGGATTTGGGATCAGTAAATCAAATCTTAGAGATGTCCATTCGGTGTGACATGGGAGCTAGAAAGCTTTCGGTGTCAAAGGAAAAGTACATAGAAAAGGTGCTTGAAAAATTCAACATGAATGATACAAAGCCAGTTAGAGTTCCACTTGGGGTGACTTCAAGTTGAAGAAAAGTGAATTAAGTGAAACAAAGATGTATGAAATGGACAAAAGTTCCTTATGATTCTACTGTTAGTAGTTTACTGTATCCTATGGTTTGTACAAGGCAAGACATAGCATATGTGTAGTTGGAACAGTTAGCAAACATTTAGCAAATCTAAGTAAAGAACATTGAGAAATAGTTAAATGGGTAATGAGGTACTTAAGAGGTACATCCAAAATGTGTTTGTGTTTTGAAAGTGATAAACCTTTGTTGGTTGGCTACAACCGACAGTAAACATGGTAGTCACTTGGAGACAAGAAGGGCTGAACATCTGAGTTTTCGTTGTTAATTTTGCTAATGAGTGTTGTGTCTTGGTAGTCTAGATTACAAAAGTGTGTTGCATAATCCACAACTGAAGCCGACTGTATCTGCTACTGCAAAAGCTTGCAAGGAGATTCTATGGACGAAGAGATTTTTTATTAAAATTGGTGTTAAACAGGAGAGATACATTGTACATTGTGATAACCAGAGTGTAATTCATCCTGAGTAAGAATTCAAGTTTTCATTCCAGGAGCAAACACATTGATGTGAGATATCACGGGGTAAGAGATGTGTTAGGAAGCAACTCTCTTAAGCTAACAAAAATTCATACCGAAAGGAATGTTTCAGACATGATGACTAAAGTTGTAACACCCCAAATCTAGTTCATTATTGGGAACCAAACTGGAATGCCGATGGTCTCGGTTCGGCTAACCCAAACCCAATTCGTGAGGATCTACTCTCGGCATCTCAAGATGGAAGATGTCAATCGCTTTGCATAGATGAATGCACAAAAACCCTAAAATGCTACTACATGGATGATATGACTTGCGGTTTACATACCAAAATAACTACGATAAAATTCGTAAAATAAGCGGACAATGTCTCCTAAAAGTACAATTGAGGGTTACCCTGTCAAATCAACATGTATAAATATATATATATCACGCATTGACATTCACACAAAATTATAATATATTGCATAAGTTATTCTGAATCTTGGGTCTCGATCAATCTATGCATTCTATTCACTTTCCGCATCTGATTCTAGGCCTTACTTGTTGTGCATATTCAATATTTAACAATTTTAGTAAAACTTATGTATTCAAATGTCACAATTAGAAATTTTGCTCCTAAAGCAAATATCATATCCCATCATATTGTCATACCTTGCATTACATCACATCATTCTCAATATAATGACAACATCAACAAAATATTAACATTCTATCGTCTGACATGTGTGTGTGCTAAGAGACATCATTGCTCTTCCTTCTAGGCTGCCACATCCAACCCATGATTATCAAATACATAAATTATAAAAACACGTCAATAACGAGTGTTACTAGTCCAAAATATAACTAATATAAAACTGGCTATGAGAGCTAACTCTCATCTGAAGAAAAAACATTCAAATACTTTGCCAAAACACTTTGAAGGGCACCAACTAAGGGAGCCACCCAAGCTAGAGACCCAGTAGCATCCCGAACTGGCTAGTCTACTTATGCCTCTCTCGTCATTTCTTCATTTCACTTTCCTGGTCCCTTAGGACTACCAATATATCCTAAACCTCTCCCTCTCCTCCATAATTCTCCCGGCCTTGAACATGAAAGCCAAGTACTCTCAGGCAGATCGCCTTTAATACCCTTTGAACCAGAAATCCAGACATGCACTGTACTAAACAATACTTGTAAACCTCTATGTTCTCCAGGTGTGAGGAACTGATAACTCTAGAAAAGAGTTATTATTCTTTTGCATTTTATATTGAGTTTTTGTCATGTTTCAAGTCGTTCTAGATATTAATTCTAATTAGTTTAGAATTTTATCATATATTATTAATAATGTGAGAAATTATTGCAATTTTGGTGTAAAAAGTGCTAATTAATGTTATTCTATCAAGGTATAAGAGTTAGAAGAGGATCCGGAAAGATTTCGGGCAAAACGGGCCAAAAAGTGAATTATGGAACTGTAGCTTTGGTGAATCTAAGAGATGTCCTAAATTTTAGGACTACCAATATATCCTAAGTTTGTGGTGAATCTAAGAGATGTAATAAATAATTAATTCCCGTTGTTAATAATCCAAGTGTGCAATTCATAGGTAGAAGATATAACTTCAATCATATAGAGCACTAGGTAATATTGAAAATCATAGGTTTGTCATCTTGAAGTAAATATTTGATTTAAATAATACATTTTAGATTAGTTTAGCTCTTAAACCATAATTTAATCACTCTTTGAATTCTATTTAAGTACAATTAATTAAATTAGTTCTGGTAATTGAAAATTTCTAGTTATAATTCCTCGTAGGACAATACTTTCATTGTCGCGTTTATTACTTGGATTTGTAAATTATAAGCAACTCAAATGCAGAGTTGTAACGACCCGCCATTTTTCACAATATTGTGGGCCTAGCTGGCTAGGCGTTACTCGAAATTAAACCAAACCAACCCTGTAACGACCAGCCCTAACCGGTCCGGGCGTTACTTATATGTTACATGATTTCTATTAAAACCATAAGTATGACTCATTCAAAGTAAATTATGGTTAGTCAAGACATAATAATAATAGTCCCACAGTCTTGGATCGTTTCCCAAAGCCACATGTATAACACAAGAAAATAAAAGGAAGTCCAATTTATTATCCATTCTCCTACCCTGAGTTCGTAAAAGAACCACCAACCATACTTTTATTCTTCCTTAGGTGAGCTGAAATCAAACAATCTTGATTAGCCTACATACCCATGTCGGGATCAAGCTCAATGTAGTTCTATAGGCTCTCAGGTCATTCTGAGATTAAAAGTTTGTCTCCCAGTTCATTCTGAGATTAGGTGGTCTCCCAGGTCATTCTGAGATTAGTCATTATTGGCTGTCAGGTCCATTCTGACATGTCCATTATTGGCTGTCAGGTCCATTCTGACATATCCATTTTTGGCTGTCAGGTCCATTCTGACATGTCCATTATTGGCTGTCAGGTCCATTCTGACATGTCCATTATTGGCTGTCAGGTCCATTCTGACATGTCCATTATTGGCTGTCAGGTCCATTCTGACATATCCATTATTGGCTGTCAGGTCCATTCTGACATGTCCATTATTGACTATCAGGTCCATTCTGACATGTCCATTATTGGCTGTCAGGTCCATTCTGACATATCCATTATTGGCTGTCAGGTCCATTCTGACATATCCATTATTGACTGTCAGGTCCATTCTGACATGTCCATCATTGGCTGTCAGGTCCATTCTGACATGTCCATTATTGGCTGTCAGGTCCATTCTGACATGTCCATCAACAAAACAACTAAGCAATTCAAAGAATCCCAACAATTCTTGCCAATCGAAGGATGAAGCAAAGCAACACACCCACAACAAAACAAACACCCGACCCCAAAGACTCGCAGCAGTTCATACCAAGCAGTCGACAAGAACCCCATGCATAAGACGCTAGGGATCTAGCAACTTAGCAGGGCGTCTCCAACAAACCTTGCATGCAAGAATCCTAATGGAAACAAATAAGATGAGGGACGAAATACTCACGCAGTAATGGGGAGGTCGCCTGGGACGGAGAGGAGGCAAGAAGAATTTGACGGCTAGGAAAAGTTTTTCCCCCTCCTCAACGATCCCCTCCTCCTGCATATATATACACTTCAACCATTCCCTCCATTAAATTCTCATACCCCATCATCCATAGGTATTTCCTAGGTTCAACGAGCCCCTTCATTAAATTCTCACACCCCATCATCCATTCATGAATAGGTATTTTCTAGGTGACCTTAAGTCGAACCATGACCGGTCGACTTGATAACCAACCATATCGGTTCATCGATATTTATTTCATAATATTTAGGTTCGAGTCTTGTAATAAAAATCATGGTTTTAACAAGAGTTGTCAAGATCCTTCAGGATTGGAACAACGCGCTCACTAATCCAGAGCCCGCTTTGACTAGCACGTGCAACCGCTCATGGTACGTGAGAGTCAATTTTCCCATCTCTCGTCTCACTAAAATGCAATAAAATTATATATATATATATATATATATATATATATCTGGGAAGGGATTTATACAATAGGCCCGAAGGCAACTTGTGGTGGATCTTGTTTTTGAAAACATACTCGATGGATCTCACCTCGAGGGTTACTAATCCAGAAAACTGGTTGATTAAATGGCCCGGGTTAAGTGGGATCCGATAAAATATCACTTAATTTGTCCTTCAAGCAATAAAACAATACACAATAGAATAGAGCAAAAAACAAGGAACAAGTCCTAAACGGACCTGGCAGAAGGTGTCCACGTGCCTAGGCGGCGTGTAAAACCCCGAAAAAATAATTAGGTTATTTTATTTAGGGATTTATAAATCTTAGAACAAAACCATAAATAATAATTAATTAAATAAATTCTTAAGAATCAATATCATAAATTATCAATATAACCCATTCGTATTCACTTAATAGTAAGTTTTTGACTTTTCATTATCACGCAAATGATATTGTTATGAGTGATTATGTTCTTTTCTATAAAATTTAATGTACTGACTTCTTAAATTCCACACATATTAATATAATTTAATAAAATGACTTATTAAATTCCAAATATTCTTCTATATAAAGGAGAATTCTGATGTTATATGAAACATCCTCTAGATAGCTTGTGAGCAGATTTGGCTTTAGAGAAATTACATTCATATTAGGATCATGTGTCGTAGTTGTGGGTGCCTCATCACAATTCTAGGTTCGTATAATTACTTGAAATGTTATATATTTCGATTTGGGAACCTTGGTCGGTCTGAGTCCACATTCGATCACCATCTGCCGAGCACAATCGGGATCAAAGAATTAGCTCAGTCCGACACAGGGCATCACCCTCAAAAATATTACTATGTGGGAGTCTTGGTCAACTTGAGTTCATATTCGACCACCATGCGCCGAGCACAACCGGGGTCAATAAATTGACTCAATCTGACACAGGGCAGCACGCCCTAAAAGATTAAATACCTGCCTGCATGCTAAAAGGGGTGATAGGACACAGTGGCGCAAGACAGCTCATTATGTACTTGTGATACCGAGAGGGTGAGTTAATGGGAAATATCGGTAACTACAGGCTGAGGGTCACGTAGCGTGTATGTGCATACATGGGATTGTAGCTGGATGGACGGCCACCCTCCCAGCATATCAAGAGCTCACCATAGGCTCATAATCACTAAAAGACGTAATTCAAATGTTGTGGGGAATATATTAATTGTTTCTTGCAATTATATAACTTAGTGTTTTTATCACTAATTCGGAATTGCCTCCATAGGTATGAGCATGGAAGGATAGGTAGAGACGGGACAGCCGAAGGACTCTATTATTTGATTATTCTTTTCTCGAGATTGTTTGCATGGCAGTGGGATTTTGGTTCGGTTCATGGGGCTTAGATTATTGCGAGCATTTGTATATTAAATTTATTGTTATGGATTTTTTTAAAATCTTGAAAATTAATAGGAAATTAATTTATGAGACACTTAGTTTCATATAGTAATACTTGGCTCGTGGCTCGGAACGGGCGGGTTGTTACACGGCGAGCTCCTACTCCATACCTACACATCAAATCTAGAAGCTAACGCCCACTAACCGAATGATGCATCAAACATCTTATAGCATATACACACCACATCATACATCAATCACACATAAGCTCCAATCGTGTCTCACTAATCCAGAGTCTGCTTTAACTGGCACGTGCACCCACTCATGGTATGTGCGAGTCAGTTTTCCCATCTCTTGTCTCACTGAAATGCGATAAAATTATATATGTAGGTCTTAGAAAGGATTTATACAATAGGTTCGAAGGCAACTTGTGATGGATCTTATTTTTGAAAACATACTCGAGGGATCTCATCCTCAAGGGTTACTAATCCAGAAAATTGGTTGATTAAATGACCCAGATTAAGTGGGATCCGATAAAATGTCACTTAACTTGTTCTTCAAATAATAAAACAATACACAATAGAATAGAACGTAAAATAATGAACGAGTCCTAAACGGACCTGGCAAAAGCTCCAATCATATCCATGCACCTAGATGGCGAGCTCGTACTCCATATATACACATCAAATCTAGAAGCTAACGCTTAGTAACTGAATGATGCATCAAACATCCTATAGCATATACACACCACATCATACATCAATCACACATAAGTTTTCCTACACTACATTGTATTAGATTACGATAATTATTTAGTTTACCTAATTAGTTCTTTAGCACTTGTTTTAATACACTTCAATCAAGTAAATTTCATATTTTTATTTATAATAAAATAGCAAACTCGTCAATTCATTAATCCTATCATGATGTGCTAATAATTATCACCCTTAATAAATTAAGTCGGAGTTAATTATACCTCGCGTTGTTGGTAATCGGTGACGGCTAGGGTTCGTCACATGTCTCAAAGCTCAAATTCAGCACTCGACAACGTCTGAAGTTTGATCGGGTTCGACTGGATGAATTCGGCGGAAGATCCAGCTGGGATGGGCGGCACTGGGCTCTGCTCCAGTCGGGAAAGGCCGTGGGAGGGTCAGTGACATTGAGGCGGCGACTGGATGGCGGCGGTGACGATCACCGATGGCGGAATCAGCAACAAGTAATGGGGTGGCGTCAAGGGTTTCGAATAAAAAGTGTCGGGGGAGAGAAGACAAGTGGTCAAGGAGAAGGTCAGGGGTTGTCTCGTAAATATAACTTGGCTCGACTCCAACTCGAGTCAAAAATAATAACTAACTCATAATAATTCCTAAAAAACAATGACATGTTCTATAAGTAATAACCCACCCAAACTGCCCATAATGCTTCCAAATGTGTTATTCAGCCGATAAAAATAATTCTGCGATCTAATACTAAGATAAATAAAGAAAAATCTGGGTGTATTTTCATATGTTCTGATAACTAATTCTACTATTGTCTTAATGACGTTATCATCATATACTTGGGCACATATGACTCTCATGGTTCATTACACATAACCGGCCTCGACTCGATCACGTATTTTGAAATCAACCTGACTGAAAATAATGGTCAAACCGACTAGTTCTAACTATAAAACCCTTACTCAAATCACGGGTTTTAAAAAATGTGTTAAAGGAGAAAGATGTTAACTGCAGGAATGGAGTTAGGAATGGATAGAGCTTTCTATGCTTGCCAGAAGTATTTTATAGAGTCAGGAAGAGGAGGTTTGTTGGGTTATCCCTCCTCCGTAAATACATGAAAAAGCAACCCTATTTTAGGAAAAAATCAATTTTTTTAGAAAACGTGTGAAGGGAACAAACTCAACAACAAATATTTTTCTTTTTTGGTGGAAAAAAGGACGACGAAGCGAGAATAGAAAATTTGTGTGGATTGAAGAAATGTGAATGTTCTATTGAGATTTAATTGCAATCGCTAATAATAATTTCACTAAGTTCTTGATCTATAATATTCTTTTGTTATTATCTTCATGTGATTAATACTAATTTTGTAAAAATTAAAATAAATTAGTATTAGAGAGTTTGTTGTTTCGTGGATATTTTCTATATCAAGTTGGAATATAGTGAATTTTATCTAATCATTTGTCTCGTGGTTTTTCCCCAAATTTAAGGTTTTCTTTGTAAAATTAGTTTTGTCCATTTTGAAAAGTATTTCTTCTCACTTGTTTCTATTTCAATTGGTATTTTTCATCAATTATATGTTGAAATGAAGATTTAGATATTTGGTTAATCCTTTGGTTAATCCCAATAAATTACATGATAATGCCAGAGATAGAATGGCTTGTGTTCTGATTCAAACGGGTTTCAGGATACAGCAATGAGAGGGGAGGTGGGCAAAGATGTGATGAGCAGTTTGCCAAAGTCGGACTTGCAACTTCACGAATAGGAAACAGTTCCATTAATGGTCAGGTGTTCTGTTCTTTCAAATTCAGAGAGATGATGCATTTGCGCCAACCAAGTTCTGAGATCAGTGTACCATTGGATGCACAATGTCTTCTCATCAGACATGGGCTGAAGAATAGAGAACACCCAATTAATTGGTAGAAGAAGCCAGGGATCAGTGAACATCCGGTGCCAGAGCCTGGTTTGAGATATCTTGTGTACAATGAAAGCAGGGGCATATTCATGGGGGATCATAGTTGTCATGCTTACGAATTCATTCTGAGGAGAGGATCTTTCCGGGAGTTGATGTTACGGTGTCTGGATTGTAAATATGAAAGGCTCCTAACGCTTTCTGGAATCTAATTTGAGGTAAAATGTCAAAATACTACGGCCAAAACATGCATGTTTGCACAGTTCTTAAGGTGTTTTGAGTTTGGCCATAGATGCTGCTAGCTAGCGTGATTATAATTTCTCAAAGTCTGCAAGAGTGGGTACATGCCTCAAGACTTAACAAAGTCGGGAAAGACGCATTGAAATTTCAAGCTGGATTAGCAACACGGCACCACAGAATTTGAAACTGATAATTCAAGTCAAGTTAAATGTCCACTTTCCTCTCTCTTATGCTGGTAATTATCCTGCAAGAGTTACTCTCAATTACGAAGAAAGGTAGGTTTCTCTGAAAAATCATTCCCTTGAGTCCAGAACATAGTGGTAAACAATTGGAATCCGAGCTAAGAGGAAGGGAAAACTGTAGACAGTACCGACCATAGTAATACAGAGTACGTAAAAATACAATGATGTTGGTCGTTGACTTACAAGGGCCCAATTTCATCGATAAATGAAAATACTGTTCTAATGGTAGTTATGAGGTGTAAATGAGCCGAGTCGAAGAGGGATGTTTTGAATTTGATATAATTTTTGGCAAGTATGTTTGAGCTTGTTTGAGTGTTGGACGAGCCTTGATTTATTATGGGTCAAGCTGAACTCGTCCAAAATTTATAGTGTTTGAACTTAGCTCGTATTTGGTTTGTTATGTTTTTGAGCTAAGCTTGAGCCGAGCGAATATTTGTGCTTGCTCGTGCTCGACTTATATATGATCAAAATTTTCTTTCCAACACTATATAAGTTCAATGTGACCTCAATAGTATTAATGAGCCGAATCGAGACTGAATATTTTTCTGAGTTTGAACACATCGAACTTGAATTTCGAGCCAAGTCAAGCCGAACACTCTTTAGCTCAAACTCTATTTATTATTTAACGAACTATCTATTTTGAGCCTAGTATTTTTTCGAATACAAAATTAACGAGTACGAGTTCAAATCTGGATCGAGTCAAACATAAAATATTTGCGAGTAGGTTTGACTTGTTTACATCTTTAATAGTTATAGACAAAAGTGGGCAATCGGGTGACAAGGTACCATCACCCTAACCCCAGGCCCTTAATCACATAGAGGGCTCAACTTCATCGCCCCATGCTTGGGTGGGTCGATTTATCTCATTCAAATTAGCATTTCTACCAATGTACATTTAAAATCGGACTGCCCATTTTCCGATTGGGTCCATCCCACATATTATTTTCTAACTAGCCAAAGACACGCGGGGAGTATATTTAAAATTTATTAATAATATATATTAAAAAATTTTAAAATTAATTTCTAAAAATATTATTTTATTTTATAAGATAAAAATATTCAGCATTTATTTATTTATTTTACAAAAATATAGTTGTATACAAATATTGAAAGTAATTTGAATTTTAATAAGCAAAAAATTTAATGATTAAATGGTGATTATTATTTTAAGATTTTAAATTTAGATAGAATTATACTCTAAGCTTTTTCTTATATACATATATATATATATATATATGCAAAAATCTAGTATCAAACTTTACATTCGAGTAGTATATTTATAAATATATAAAAATTTATTAATAATTTAAAATTCTTAATTTTTGGTAGAAGCATACTCTAATATTTTCCTAATAAATAATAATATTAATAATTATTATTATTATTAAATATTAATGGGCCTATAAAATTATTTTGGGTTCAAATTAAACTTGATAAAAAGCTTAAAAAACCCTGCTTTTTAATGCATGGTGGTGTAAGTAGAAGGGTTGACTTCATCAACTTTTTCCATTTTTTTAAAAATAAATTTTCGCAGATTTAAGCACCCACACATAGGGGTGCTAATTGAGCGAGCGAGCCGAGCTCGACATGTGTTCGAGCTCGGCTCGAATATCTTTTATGTGTTCGAGCTCGACTCGAGTTCGAATATACTTAAACTCTCGAAACCTGAGGCTAATGTGGTTTGAACCCACAACCTTGAAGTCATCAAGGTGAATACTTACCATCTCAACTATCTTACATCTTTGTTATTATATTGCATATATATATATATATATATATATATAATATAATATAATATAATATAAAGACTATATTATTATATTATTTTATCGAGTCGAGTTCGAATCGAGCTACGAGTCGAGTTCGAGTCGATTTCGAGTTATAACCGAGTCGAGTCGAGTCGAACACGACCTTGCACAAGCTCGGCTCGTAAGATTCGAGTTCGAGTCGAGTTCGAGTTGAGTATTTAAATGTTGAGTTTCGAGTCGAGTCAAGCCGAGCCAAACGCTAAATGCTCACGAGCTGGCTCACTCAATTAACAACCCTGCCCACACACACGTAAACTCCAAATTGACTTGGCCCATTGCGGCAGGCCCAAGGCCCAAGTCCAAGGGGGCATGCACATTGAGGTCAGCAAGCCCATTGACTGACTCACCCAACCGAGAGGCAAAAAAATGGCATAAACCTCAGAATATTCTATTCTATACATACATCAAAATCACCACGCGATTCCAACGGGACGACTCAAACATTTCGTCCGTAACATCTCACGTACATAAATCAACGTATTTGAAACGTCCCATCGTCTCAAAAACACCCGTTTAAAAGTACACGCAAAGCATGCCTTCCCTAAAGCTGTCTTCCACTCTCCCCGATCGGATTCTCGCCGCCACCGCCGCCGACGCGCCGCTTAGGCGCGGTTTAGAGCTTATACGCTTTTGGTACTTCTCCGATTTCTTTTGCTCTTTCTCTTTTTGTTGGCTCGTTTCATGAATCGGGCGATTTGTTGGTCTGTGTGATGATAGTTTGGCGGTGCAATTTGGTGGGTTTTTTGTGGGTGTGATGGTGGTGGGTGGATGGGGACTTCGTTTGATCTGTCTGTTTGTGGTGTATTTGGCGGGTCTGTGTGGTTGCTAACAGCACGATCATACTCGAAATTGCTCAATGTGGGACTCTCTTTGTTCAAATCGATGTTTGACTCGAGCTCGAATCCAGCAAGCACGAGGACACCTCTGTACATCATGTTCAATAAATTATATGCTTTTTGTATAGTCATTTGCCTAAAATATAAAAAATAATGAATAGAATAATGTCCTATTTATAATTGTACATGATTATATAATAGTTTTGTGCACAAAAAAAAACTGTTTCTGTATAATTGATGCGAAGTTGAACTATTTAATCGTTCAAGGCTAGCTTTATCTTAAGTTGTGCGAAAAAAAAGAGATAAATATAGCTCGAGCTTATCCATGTTCGACTGGAATGCGACTCGGTTGCAAGATTATTGAGCTTGACTCAAACTCCACGACAAATGAGTCAAGTTTGAGCGCAGCTGAGCTCAACTGGTATTGCTCGTTTAGCCCTCTATCAAGATGGCTCATTTTATATGAAGCTGGTTTGTAGAACTGGGTGCTGTATGTGGTTTGAGTTGATTATGGTGAAGTTTGCTGCTGTTATCTAGTCTTGGGAAGAGGAAAGCATTTGTCTTTTTAACAGTGTTTTATTCGGTGGAATTTTGTGTTGCTTTAGGTTCAGTTTCTGTGAGACCTGATTGTTGCTGCAAATTTTTTGAGTTTACCTTATTCTGTTTCCATTTTTTGAGAATGTGGGGTAGAGGTAGAGGCTGGTCCCTTTTTCAAGAGAATTTTGATTGTTGTGACATTGATTTTCACTGTAAATGTGGAAGTCTAGGGCTGTTGTTTATCTTTTGTATCAAGAAATATTTCCTTTCACCGAGCATGGATGAATTTTTTGTTTACTTGAATCTCATGCAATTGATGAATTCTGGTGATATACTTTTACGAGATCAGGACCAACAGTGCTTTGATAATAGGAAGTGTTTTGTATGCTGTATCAGGTCATATCAGTGATTAGTTTAGGCATGTCTGCACCATGGATGCAGATTACATTTACAAATGAGTTATGACAAAGGAGTCTTGGTTGAGCATGGGGAAATGCAGCTAGGAATGAGTTTCTGATTTGATGATTAATCCTTTTACTTTCCCAACAGTGCATTTTTGTTAAACTTCTTATTTTTGCATGAATGCTACAATTTCGAAGCTTTTCATTGAAAAGATGTAAAAAGGAAGGCGATTCATCTCTGGCTGGCTATTTGTCTTAAATTTAGCTAGATACATGCTCAAGTCAAATTGAGTTGAGCTTAGGCTCAAAGGATCTTAGACTTTCTTCAACAAAATTGTGCGAGAAGATTGTACATAGCAAATTTAACAGAAAACTATAACTCGTACGAAGCATACATGAAGTTTGGTTGAACAAAGAAATGCTAAGCTGCTTAATACTGAGTAGAGCAAATTTAAACTAGTTATGGCATTTGTTCAATATGCCAAGCCCTCATCGGGGCAGAAATTGGGTAAAGAAATCCCCCTTGGAGCCAAGTCTAGCTTGATCATTTGATCTATTTTCCACAATAGCTTATTGTTCCAACCTTTTACTAAAAAGATGTGTGGCATGCTATGGTTATAGATATTTGTGGCATACCATGGTTCTAGATATTTTTGTTTGCTCTAGAAAATGAAGTGAATATAATTGATTTTATGCGAAAGCTTGACAGGGGAAAGATTGCCCATTCACGGCCGAAATTATGGCCTTTGAGAAATGAAATGTTAGGTTATGGAAAGAATTTGACTTTCAACTCCTGTTTTCATTTTTACACCGATAAATTGTATCACATAATATATGATCTTCATTAGGACAAATTAAGGGAAAACACTGTAATTTGATCTCAACTATTTGGGGGCAGGTCAATGTAAAAGAAAAGAGAAAAAAAACTTTGTCATTGATGTTGCTGACTCAACTGTTGTGATGATTCAACCCGTCTGAATCCTCTTTATTATGTGTCTCTAATTTTTGAGCAAACTAAGATCCTGTTTACAATAGCATTTTGTTTTTCAGAAGTTAATCAATAGTTTTGAAGGATGTCAGTTTGACAGCAGTATCTATATCCTCTAAACCTTGACATTGTTATTTGTTAGCAGATTAAGGACAGCAAAACTGTGATTTTTTAACAGTCAAGGTTCAAGAGAGATGGCAAACATTGACATAGCAGGGATTCTGAAGGAGCTTCCAGACGATGGGCGTGTCCCAAAAACTAAAATCGTGTGCACCCTTGGACCTGCGTCAAGATCTGTAGCAATGCTAGAAAAGCTTCTCAAGGCTGGCATGAATGTTGCAAGGTTCAATTTCTCCCATGGAACACATGAGTATCATCAGGAAACATTGGACAATCTCAAGATTGCCATGCAGAATACCCAGATTTTGTGTGCTGTCATGCTGGACACCAAGGTATGTGTTCTTTTTTCTGGCAGTTATTGGACACATGACCCTTCTCTTAGTTTTCATCTCTTATTCTACAAAATTAGTTTCTGTATGTAATTTTTTTCTTTCTAAGAGAATGTCTCAAAAGTTGAATTGGGATATTTGCTTCTAATTATGACTCTGGTTTTGCTCTTTGCAAATCGCTCTCAAGTTTTTTTTTTTTTTATCTACACCTTATTTGGAATTTGTCTGTATATTTGTCAATCAAATGCAAGAATTGACACATGATTCTAGGCGAACATCTAACTGTTTCTCCATAAATTTATAATGGTTTATAATCCCTATATTTTGGCCTTCATCACACATGTTATTCTTCAGGGGCCTGAGATACGCACTGGTTTTCTCAAAGATGCAAAGCCTATCCAATTAAAAGAGGGTCAGGAGATTACTGTAAGCACTGATTATAGCATCAAGGGAGACACTGAGATGATCTCCATGAGTTACAAGAAACTTCCAGTCGACTTGAAGCCTGGCAACACTATCTTGTGTGCTGATGGAACTATCACTCTGACTGTTCTTTCTTGTGACCCCAATGCTGGAACTGTGAGGTGTCGCTGTGAGAATACAGCTGTTTTGGGTGAAAGAAAGAATGTCAACCTTCCTGGTGTAGTGGTAGATCTTCCTACTCTGACTGAGAAGGACAAAGAAGATATTTTGGGATGGGGAGTTCCTAATAATATTGATATGATTGCACTCTCCTTTGTGAGGAAGGGCTCTGACCTTGTTCACGTTAGGCAAGTACTTGGTTCTCATGCGAAAAGCATAAAGCTTATGTCAAAGGTATTCACAGCTAACAAGGCATCCACTTGTGCTTGTCATTGTAAACATTTAACACCTTATAATTAACTAATCATGATGGGTTGCCTTGTTTTGTCATGAAGATTGAAAACCAAGAGGGTGTTGTGAACTTCGATGATATCCTTAGAGAGACTGATTCATACATGGTTGCTCGTGGAGATCTTGGGATGGAAATCCCTGTGGAGAAAATCTTTCTTGCCCAGAAGATGATGATTTACAAATGTAACCTGCTGGGGAAGCCTGTGGTAACTGCCACGCAGATGCTGGAATCAATGATCAAGTCACCTCGACCAACTCGTGCTGAGGCCACTGATGTTGCCAATGCTGTTCTTGATGGAACCGACTGTGTGATGCTTAGTGGTGAAAGCGCAGCCGGAGCCTATCCAGAGCTAGCTGTAAAGATTATGTCTCGCATTTGCATTGAGGCTGAGTCGTCCCTTGACTATGGAGCAATTTTTAAGGAGATGATAAGGTCCACGCCCCTCCCAATGAGTCCCCTCGAGAGTCTTGCTTCTTCGGCAGTACGAGCTGCTAACAAAGCAAAAGCTAAACTTATTGTTGTGCTTACCCGTGGTGGTACCACAGCAAAATTGGTGGCGAAATACCGTCCAGCAGAGCCAATTCTTTCTGTGGTGGTTCCAGTGTTGACTACTGATTCATTTGACTGGACTTGCAGCGACGAAAGTCCAGCTAGGCAAAGTTTGGTATACAGAGGGCTGATTCCAATTCTAGCAGAAGGCTCAGCAAAGGCAACTGATGCTGAATCAACTGAAGAGATACTTGATGCTGCCCTTAAGTCTGCGACCGCGAGAAATCTTTGCAAGCCTGGTGATTCCATTGTGGCTTTACATCGCATTGGTGCTGCTTCTGTGATTAAAATTTGCATTGTGAAGTGATGACTCTGCTGATGCAGTGGGTTGCTGGATACTGTAATAAGACTTGGTTCGTTTTCTTCCCATGAGGAAGAATTCTTTACCGGAGTCTAGTTTTGTGCTTCTACTGTAGATTATTCTACAGAGAATGGCTAATTGTGTTGTACTGAACAAGAGTCACTGCTGTTGATGCAGTCTACCCATAGACGTTTTATTTGCAGGTCATTTTGAATGCCTTAGTTTGTTACAGAAATAAATGGAGTTTCAGCAGCGATCTCTCATTCTCTATTGCAGGTATGCCATTCGGTTTTAGATAATGCATTACAATGAAAGGAATGGTTGCAAGGAAGAGCGGAAAATATTCCTCAAATTCTCGTTAATGTTGTGTGCCAACAAATTATTCCAATAGTTTACACATTGTTTAATGCTCCAAGAGTTCGTCAGGAGACACAGCTGTTTGTTGCTCTGCTAACTTACATTTAGTAAAAAGGTCTTCCTGTAGCAACCGTTGATAGAGAGGACGATGGTGTAGAAGATGATAATTATCTTCCATGGGAATTCTGAAGCATAGAAAAACCAGTTGAAGTAATGTACGCTGCTCAAGGGTGCTTCAACAGGTTTCGCTGGGAATGCGTAGCTCTTGAAGTGATGAAAAGAGTGAGATGAAGTTCCTTGACACAATCTGGCATCTTGGGCCTCTCGGCGCCATCAAGGCGCACACACCGAGCTGCAAGGCTTGCAAACGTGGAAATTGATTCCATAGTGTAAGAGCTTCGGCACATTGCAGGGTCTATTACTCTTCTCAACTTCTTACGATCTTTCGTTATATGCCGAAGCTGTGTTGTGCAAACAATTTAACTAATTTTATGTGGGTTATCCCGTATAAGGAGTAAGGCAATATTTGTATATATTTTTACCTGCAATACAAGATTCTGCTCAGTGGTTACTCCCTGGCATAAGTCCACTGCTCTGCGTCCAGTTAAGAGCTCCAGAAGAACAACTCCAAATGCATAAACATCACTCTGCAAAGTAAGTTTTCCCGTCTGATAGAAGAGAAAGGCAGGTACACAGAACAAATGTAACATGAGATGATCAATGCGGCAGAAAAATGAGGGAATGAATGTATTGTTTCAATCCTAAAAAATGGTGCTAACCGATGTATATTCTGGATCAAGATAGCCAAAAGTACCCAATACTTTAGTTGTCATGACATACATCTCTTGCCCCTCGGGCATCAATTTTGCAAGACCAAAGTCAGAAATCTATAGCAAAAACAAAAAAAGCATAACCACATATTTCCGGAAGCTAACATAACACTCTTCTAGTTTGGGCCATCTTTTAACAACAGAGCAAATATTAAGTTGTTCTTCACCTTAGCTTCAAAATTTGCGCCTAACAATATGTTGGTAGATTTGAAGTCTCTGTGAATAACAGGAATACCAACGGCAGAGCTGGAGTGGAGATAAGCAAGTCCTTTTGCTGCCTCGAACGCAACTTTCAGCCGAAGTGGCCAGTCCATTTTTGTTTCAGCAATGCCTACAAAATTCAAATATTGGATGGTAAAGCTCCTATAAGAAAATCCCATAAAAAAATGGATTGAATTAGCAATTTATAAACCAATCAATATCAACCAAGAAACTAAAATTTTGCCAACCGTTTAGGAGATCCTGCAGGTTCCCTTTGTGCATGAATTCGTATACTAAGAAACGTTGTTTGCCATCTGCACAATAGCCAATGAGGGGTACAAGGTTGGGATGGTCCAATCTGCTCAAGATGTCCACTTCTACTCTGAATTCCCGCTCACCTTCGGCTTCTCTAAATGGTGGCAAATCCATTTTTTTGATTGCCACCATCTTCACAAGTTTCAGCAATGTGTTATATCATGAAAACAAACAAATTTTGTACACCCATATACATTTTGTTCAACGTAGAAGACAAACATGACCTTGAAATCTCACACATATACCTCTCCAGATCGAAGAACTCCTTTATACACCCGCCCGAATCCTCCCTTCCCAACCAAATTCCCATCACTGAATGAAGATGTAGCTTCCTCCATCTCCTTGAGTGTGAATACAGACGACCCATGTCTCCTTTTTGCAGGCGGCCTTTCATCTTCCAGACGCCAACATTCAGCAGGCTTATATATCCCTGATTAAAATGACACAAACCTAATGTTGGTACTTGCAAAAGTTGCAACAATTTTGGATAAATTGATCATTACTAAGATATGAAAACTAAGGAGAATTCTTACATGGGTCAATCTGATCATGTGATTTGCTCCTCCGTCGTTTGTTCCAAGCCGAGACTAGTCCAAAAGGCATATTTACCACTCAATTAACAACTCCAACTCCTTACAACCAATCAAAGATTAAAGCAATGCGACGTCAACGTCCACACGAAGTTCATCCAGAGAACTCTGCTAGCTTACAGAATTTGAAGCAGAGGAATGAGAACAAAGTTGGCGTATGAACTGATACGCTTAGATAGGAAGGTAAAGAGGTAGAAGATATGACGCACCCGAAAGTACGTATGAAGCAAGTGATGCTACTATTAGGAGACTACCCACCAACTGTATAACTTCAACAAACTAAAGAAATGTAGGAAGATGCAACAAGAGATCGGAAATGCTTGAGATGTAAGAAAAGGTGGACAGTGATGGAATCAGAAGAACAAAAAGCGAAGGAAGGGATCCGTAGCTTACCATGAGATTGAGAGCGTATATGATAAGGGAAGTAGAGGTAAAAGTAGACCCATCAATCACAATCCTCTTCACTTGAGTCATGATACGAAAATCCCAAAACAGATTCATAATTCATAATTCTAGCCGTTGCCCAAAGCTTTGAACGTTTATTTAACATTCATTATGTTCATATTGCAGCCATGAATTTTCTTATCACCTATAAGTTACTAGTTCATACAAATGAGTCATCTTGCCCACTGCAATGTACTCTCGCAAGTTACAACTTCAAGTATAGTTATGGTTGGTTTTATTTCTAAGAAAGCCATACGAGTCATTTGTTTATAGTTCATGTTCTCGTTGAGCATGTTGTTAAACGAACGAACAAGTCGAGTTCAGTTTGTGCTTAAACTCGATTTGAATAGCTCAGAATTTGTTCGAGCTTGATTCGAGATCGAACGAATTTTCGAACATATATACTCAATATTGACTCGAATATTTTTTATGTTATTCCTTGTTTAATTTTGAGTAGCTCAAAACCAACTCGTTTGGAAACTCGAAACTAGCTCAATTATAATGTCAAAAGTAGTTCACAAGCTGGCTTGTTCAATTAGCAACCTCAATAATTAGTAAAAATTTGTTCCTTGTTTGTTAGTAATTATTTAGTGCCGATTGTGTTGACTAATATGGTGTTAATTAAATATTAGCAAGATAATGCATGAGCTTTGCCGGATACTAGATAGATATTGAATATCCTCTCCTCCCTTATTAGCTTTAGCACGCAATTCTATTTTTTTATTAGCTAATGTAACCTTTTTTTGGTGAAAAGGCTTGTAAAATTAGCCGAGAAATTTAAAATTGCATTCTTCTTTTCATAATATAAATAGTAGATATATTTTTCACATTCGTCACCGATATACTGTCGATCAATCGGGAAACAGAAAGAGTTGGCACCGACAGGTGTAGGCCCAAGCTCATTTTTTACACTTGAAATTAATAAATATATATATTTAATTTATTTTATTATTAATTTAACTAAATTATAATATATATATATATTTTTATAATTTCTATTACTTTGACTCAAAAAATCACTTATAAAGTTTGATTTGGAAAAACATAAAATAGAATATATTAAAAAAAAGCTTAGGAAGAATCGAAACAGAGCTCTACTTAGTACTCCGGTGCTGACTCATTGAAGAACCGAACTGGGTCGACGACCCGACATGCAAGTTTGGTTAATGGAAGTGGATGTGTTTTTCTTAGTGGTGGTAATTGAAACATGGAAGAGATTTGTGAAGGATAATTAAGCTATCTAATTATGGTTGATCGTTCGTGCTTTTTTTTTAATTGTTTTTGCATAAAAACCGAGGACATAAAAATTTTAAAATTGACTACTTAAAAGTCAACTTCAACGTTTTGATGACAAACCCGTTCAATATGGGCATATGTGTTAGGATCAACCCATCCCCACTTGAAAATGTCTCCCGTAAGTTAATTATGTAAGTGAGGTAAATAATTTACCCATCTTTTATTTACTATGAAAAAAATTACCAATCTTTTGACTGTATTGCATCCAAATGTATGCACTTCATTCCATCCTTACCTGAATTATAAATTGTAAAAAAAGAAACAGGAATTATAAATTGTCAAAATTGAACTAAAATTACCATAAATCTACTAGTTTAAGTTAGCTTGAAATGATATATCTTTTTAGGGCCCATTTGATTAACAAGAAAATATATACTCTAAATGGCATAAAAAAATTGAAATAATCAACCTTACCAAAAGTATATATATTAATATTCTTTTTATAAAACATAATATTAAGTTAGTTATTTGTATACAAATTAAGTATTATTACATCCATGAGTCATGATATAAAATTGTCAACGAGATTCATAAATTCATAATTTTGGTCGTAATTCAAAAACTTAAAATTCGAACTTGACTAGACATGTTATAGAGTGAAGTGAGCTTGGAGTCGACTCTAAGCCGAGCCTGGAGTCATTTATATTAAAATTTTAATTATGTAAATAAATAATTATATGAAATTTGTGTATATAAATCCTTTTGTACTTGAAATTGATAAATGCATGGTTTGCATTACTTAAAAATATTAATATAGCTAATCTAAAAGATAATATATTTTAATAATTTTTATTACTTTATTTAGGGAATCTATTATAAAATCAACTGGTTTGAAATCATACATGGAGTTTACCCTTTCAAACTACAAAGTAGAGTCGACTAGGAGAGTTTTAAAACTATAATTCTACCTGTTGGCAAGAGCTTTGAATGTTTGTTTAATTGTCAACATTCTTAATATTTCAGCCAAGAATTTTCTTATCATCCATGATCTTACTAGCTCATCAAATCAATCAGCTAGACAACAACATTGTATTCTTATCAGTTTCAACTTCAAGTATAGTTATGGTAGGCTTTATTCCTAAGAAAGCGATAGTCATTCGTTTATAGTTCATGTTCCTGTTAAACATGTTGCGTAGTCATAAGGATTTGTTTCTTGTTTGTTGGTAATTACTTAGCGCCGATTGCGTTGACTTTTTTGGTGTTAGTTAACTACTAGCAAGACAACGCATGAGCTTTGCCAATTATGTTGAATATCCACTCCTCCCTTTTTTATTCTCTTGCAGCGGTTAACTTTCGATTTCAACTGTAGACGACATCTTCCTCCCCCAACTCATGCTGGTATCAACTCTGTGTCAGTCATTACATTTAGAAAAGAGTTCCGAACCTCCAACCTCCTGCATATTGTTAGGGATCGACAAATCAAAATGACACATTTCTATTTCTTTCCGCTAACGAACTATTTTTTATCTCATCAAAAGTTATACATTATTAATTATAAATATGTTGATTTTTTTCCATATTAACTTTTAATTTGTTTCTTATTTGATGTTAGCTGCTTGATCAATATTTTTCCTTTATGTTGGCTGATTGAAGCTTGAATTTGATCGAAGATTTACAAGATATATTTTACCACAGCAACCCACTTCCTCCGAGTAAAAAAGAAAATCAAGTTTGGAGATCAAGATATGAAATTCAATATATTTTGGTAGGAGATAGAAAATACTTGGTCTAAAACAACTGAATATTGCCTTATAAGCTCTCATGGTTTCCTATTCTCGTAGAGTCTCTAAGCAACCCACTTTCTCTTATTCATTGAATCAAATGAAGCGTACATGATAAACGACGGTGACATTTCTTATCAAGTACAGGTGAATCCCCATGAAAAAAATACTAGAAGTTGCAACAAGACTTCTTTATATTTATATATATAGTCCTGTGCCCTGCATGAAAATACAGCAAATCAGTAGCGCAGTGAATCTGGGCTGCTAGATTGAAATCCAGTGGCTCAAATTTTACTGGAGATCCAGACCCGCCTGCCTGCCCGCTCGCCCGCTCACCCGCCCACTCGCTTGCCTTGCCGCAGCCTGCCCGCCGCCTGACAGTGCGCCTGGCCGCTGTCTGACCACCCACCCATCCCCACCCCCAGCCGGCGGCCCCCGCCGTGGCCCCCTTGCCCGCCCCCCGCCTGCCGGGTCAATGCCCTCCCCACGCCCTGTAGCCGCGGCCCCCTCGCCCTTGGCCGCCCCATTCACCCCCCAACCGCCGCCACAGCGGCCCCCCCAACTGTTCCTCCCTCCCCCAGCCGCCACCCCCGCCAGCCGCTGTCCCCACCGCATTGCGGCCCCCCAAGCTGCCTGCGACCGAAGCCGCCTGTCACCCTGCCGCAGCTCCCCCAGCACGATCTGCCCTCCCGACCCCGCCCACCGCCCCGCGACCGACTCTCCACCGCGACGGACCACCCCCACCACCCCGCCCGGCCGGCTCACCACTCCGCCGCGAACCCCCAAGGGAGGGCAGGTCGTGCCGCGGCGGGGTGGCGGGGTGGTTGGTCGCGGTGGGAAGTCGGTTGCGGGGCGGCGAGCAGGGTCGGGAGGGCAGGTCGTGCCGGGGAAGCCGCGGTAGGGTGGCGGGCGGCTTCCGTCGTGGCGGGGGCTCGGTCGCACGGCGGTGGGTGGGGTCGGATGGACGGCAGGGTTGGCGGGCAGGCGGGCGGGAGGCCGGGTCGGCCAAGCTTGGCGGTTCTAACAGGTCGCGGGGTGAGGGGTTATGTGCTTCAAGGCTACGGGCCGTTGGATTTACAATGCGCTGCAAAAAGGCATATTGTTTCTTTGTTGGACAGCTTTTACATGGAATTTATTCATTGCACAATTTCTCTTAAAACTATTGATTCACGTCTGTATATATTTTATAATTTTTTAACCCTATAAAGAAAATTTTATGTATTTACTATCAAGAATTCATGTTTATTATTCTTTTTGCAGGAACAGGAATTTGAACCATGCAACCAGCCATTCTTCCATTTGAAGTTAAAAAGACAACTTAAACTTGTTATGTTGTATTTGGGTTTATGTAATTCATTTGTGCAATCAATTTTGCCAAGATAATCGTCTATGTAGTATCTAATGTAATTTCTGCCTGTTTGTTGACGAAATTGAAGAGCTCTGGTTGTGCATCAGGAATGTAATCAAGACTATTAGTTGCTTCCACATTTTTACAAAGCTAGTTGTTGTCTACAGAATAAAAATATGACAGGAAACTTGCAGCTCAGCCATACACAGCATTTCCCTTTGATGAACACTTTATAATTCCTCTATTGAGTTGTACAAGGGTTCTTTCTGGTCCACACTCATTACACAACTGCTAGGATGATACAATTACTTGATACCTTATGCGACTAAAAAATGAATCTACTAAATTTAGAGCTCAAAAGATTGTATAACAATCATGAATGCGGCGGCCAATGTAGATAGTTGATATCTACGAGCTAGTTTTTGGCTTTAGCTTTTGGTACAATATTCATAAATACGTTGGGCTTCAAATCAACCACTTTTAGCCATTCACCAAGTCTTTATTCCTTCATTATTATGCATTCTCAACTTCTTTGATAGTTGTCAAGATAAGAAAGATGCACTGTTTATATGGGCAACCATCACTGACCGAAATCATGTGAAACAACAAGTATCCATTAATAAGTGGTTGATAACTGTTATACGTCTCAGTTATTATTAACTACTTAAATAAGTAACTAATTAGTATGATTATGACATGTATATACTTGTAATTTAGTCTCAATAAATATAATAAGTTATATTTGATATATTTTATTATAAGGAAATAATAATTTACAATAAGCATTAAGTATTACTACTATTAAATAAGCTAAATAGTTAATAGCTAAGCAACATATTAAGTACTAGAAATATTTTTTTGTAAGTATTGATGATGGTATAAGAATTATATACTAATTAAAAACTTGGTATAAAAAATGTATATTAGTTGAGTCGAGCCAAATATTTTATCGAGTTTAAACGTATCGAGCCCGAGTTTCAATCTAAGCTGAGTCAAACACTCTTTAATTCAAGCTCTATTCTTAATTCAACGAGTTATTTATTTTAAGTCGAGTATTTTTTTAAGCATCAAATTCACGAGTACGAATTCAAGTTAAACTGAAACGAACATGAAATACTCGCAAGCTGACTTAGCTTGTTTACGTCTCGGGGGTTTAATAAAATAAGTGTTAGAGCTTGGGCGGGAGCTTTTCTAAATTTAGAGGGTGGGCTTTATGTGGGAGAGTTGCAAGTAAAAGATGTAGTTGACGGCATTCCCCTCACATCCCCCCTAATATCAGTTAAAAGAGACCACCTGACGTGGGAGTATTTTATTGGGAGTATCAAAAGGGGATCATATCTTGGGGGCTCATAAATTTTTTTCCCTCCCTGCTTTCGTTAGGGGCAAGAAGAACAGAGTGAGGGGTGGTGGCTGGCTATACGTGTTAGCGGGAATTTCTTATCATCTTCTTCCTAGGAAATTTTTTTTTTATAGTTCAATTACTCTGATTCAAGCATGCATGCCTATAATGCATATCATATTAGCTTTTATAATCCTAATTCCTAAGAGTGAAGCCCCTATCAAAAGTCCAAAAACTTTGATGAGCTTCTAGGAGAAAAGTCGGCCATGGAGGATGTTGAAATTGTAATAACAAACGGGGAATGGAAGCCCCTATTCTCCTTTATGTAGAGGGATTTCTTTGTTAAAGACAACAATGACCAGGTGTAACAGTAGGAACCAAAATAGCATGGCTCCTCTTGAGAAGGCAGAATATCTATAATCCTTGAATAATCAGGTCAGTACAGAAATAAGCAATAAAGGATCTTGAAATACGAAGATGCAGATCTTGAATTTGAGATTTTTTACACCCAAAATATTCTTTTAAATGAAGGTATTCATACCTAAGGAGTTCTGCCCCGTGGAAATGATCCTCAATGTAACTTCAGATTTAACTGGTCATGACCAGTAAACTAATGGTTTTGCTTGGTGGGCTGGTAATGTCCGACTTATCAATTTGTCCTGTAATCATTTTAAGCCTTCCTCTTCAAACTCTTTCCTTCCCGGTCTCATCGATAATCAACTTGTTGTAAGTTTGGTTTTTCATTCAGTTGACGTGTGTCTTCATATTGGGTAATCTTGGTTTAACTTGTAGGAGATTCCCAAGTACTTTCTTTAAGTACTAAGAGTTTAAAATTCAGAATTTGGATTCGACTTCAAATTTACAAGCACTACTCTAGTGCTGCCTGGTTGAAATGCCCAAGTGGAGTGATTTGGCCGGCAAGTTTTAGTCGAGCCTATAGTTGCAAAAATAGGAATTACAGTTTAAATTGATTTTCGAGGGAGTCAATGAATTAGATCGAATCGGTCAGGAATCAGTTTAATTAAATTGATTCAAATTAGTTCTATATAAAAATTTTAACTTAGTCAAAATCGGTGGGTTAGTAGTTATAAAACATGTCATTTTTATTTTACGATGTGTATTATATTTTATGATATTTTTTATATTTTTTTAGATTTTTTTTTAATTATTTAAAATTAATTATTTTTTTTTACTCGAACAAAATTTAATTTAACTTTTAATTACGATAATGTTATCTGTTATCCCCCCCACCCCCAATTCTCTCTCCCCGATTGTTGCCCATCCTTCTCTACCGATCGCCACCACCCCCGCCTCCTTCCCTCCCCCCACGCCACCAGCCACACCCAATCCACCCCACCCTGCCCCGCCACCCCCTTCCCCACCGGCCCCTCAAGTCCCCCGTGCACCCGGCCAGCGCCCCCACTCAATCTGCCCCCCCCCCAGTCGTCCATCACAGCTCTCGTTGCCTCCCCACTATTGTCCAGAATCAGTTCAAATCGAGTGGAATCAACTGATTCACGAACCGATTTGAGCCGAATACCGATTTACCCATTTTTTGACTCGGATTGTCTCCAATCTAATTTTAATCAGCCGATTCCAAATCGGCCAATTTTTACAACCTAGGTTGAGCATAGTGGCCGGTGGTAATTGGAATTTGGAAGAGATTTGTGAATGATAATTAATTAAGATGTTTAATCAGGAATCGGAAAGAATTGCCATGACCAGCGCGCGGTAGGCCCACGCTCATTCAAACGCGTATGGCATTGAGATGGAAAACTTTGGTTGATGTTTATATTTTTCTGAGTTACATAAAAAGCTGTGGGTGTTCTATTTTTTTAAAAAATAAATACTTAAAAATCATTTTCAAGCCTAACTATGATTTGTTTTAATTTTTTTTATTAAAAAGAAAAAGAAAAAAACCTCCCTTGGGATGACAAGCCGGTTAACTATGGTATGGGAACCCATAACCAACTTGGCAATGAATCAAGCTACACTGCCACACTTGGGTTTTAAGATTTATTGTTTGGGGTTTAAAATTTAGGACTTATTGTATTCAATCACATCCAACCGAAATTTGATCTGAATATCCAGATTTTTAGGTAGTCTGATCAGTTCAACCATAAGAATATTAGCTACTCAGACCCTCCACATGATTCCCAATTTTCGTGTTCAAGTCGTCGGCATCTTATAATGGTTCCACCCACTACATTTAGCGATCAACTAATTGCCGGATGGAAGTAGATGGTCGTTGGATGAGGCCTTAAATGAAGACTGGGGCCTGACAACCATGCAGTGCATCACCTCTCTCTCTGTATATATTCCCCACCACTTATGCAAACCACACACTCAATACCCAATATTGCTTATACACTACAAGTCTACAAACATTCAATCGACCATCAGCTCTTGGGATTACTGTTCTAGCTAGCTGGAAGCAATATCAACATGGCTTCCAAGTTGGAAGTGGAAGTGGAGGTCAAGTCCTCGGCAGATAAGTTCTGGGGTGGCATAAAAGAGTCCTCCGATCTCTTCCCCAAGATCTTCCCTGACCAGTTCAAGAGCATCGAGATCGTCGAAGGTGATGGAATAAGTATTGGCTCCGTTAGGCTTATCAAATATGGCGAAGGTGCACTATCATTGTCATCATTATTTTACGCTTTACTCTAAATATATTGCGACAGGTAACACGAAATTTGTGTCAATTTAATAAGGACCCTAAAAATTTGATGCAGCGATACCGATAGTTACATTCGTGAAGGAGAGGATCGATGCGGCCGAGGAGGAGAACAAGACGGTCGCATACAGTGTGATCGATGGAGAGCTGGCAACGTTCTACAAGGACTTCAAGGCCACTCTGGTGGTCACTCCTAAGGGAGATGGAGCTGTTGTGAAGTGGGTCATTGAGTATGAAAAGGCTAATGAGGAGGTGCCAGAACCGCAGATCATGCAGGAGTTTGCAGTCAAGACGTTCAATGGTCTGGACGCATACCTTGCCGAGGCCTAGATGTTTATCACATGCCTGACCCAGAGAGTATACTAGGGTCAACGCTAGGTTGGGGAGTTCAAATCTTGAATAAGAGGGGGTGAAAGATTTGATTAAAGTTCGCTGCTGTTGAATTCGTCATTAAATGGTAATAAATGCTGGTTTTGCTGAACGAAGATGGTTTATGCTTGTTACATTTCTGCAAATCGTTATAACTAATGTTTAAACTTTATATAATGGCTAAATATTATGAGGGTAACTTTATATAATGGCTAAATATTATGAGGGTAAAGTGAAGAAGAGCAAGGGGCTGAAAATTTTTCTACCCCAAGCTCTCTCCGGGCCATCCAATTATACGGACGGATCAGATCTCTTGTTTAAAAAAAAATCCAAAACACGCTGCCGCCCCACCGCCGCGTCACCCTCCCCCCACTGCCGCCCTTTCGTGGCCACCGCCCCTCGCACCCGCCACCCCTTCGCGAGGGGGAGGGATACGCTTCCTACCCCCTCCCTCCTCCTCGCTCCCCCACTGTGAACGCCGCCGCCTAGCCGCGGACGCCCATCCACGGCACAAAGGTTTTTTGTCGAGGCTGCCGCCGACCAGATTCAGCCGTGACAGGCTGGTCCTGGCCGTCACCCGACTAGATTTAGCTAGGGGACGTCCAGTTTCAGCCTGTCGCGGTCGGATCTAGCTGGCAACGGCCAAATCTGGCCACGGCTGACTAGCCGCAGCCACCCGCATCTGGCGGCGGCTAGATCTGGCCATGGCGGGCGCCAGAGGCAGGGGTCGGGGCAGGCCGGATCGAGGCAAAGGGGCGGGCGCCTCCTCCCTACCACGGCGGCGGCGCTCCTCCTCCACCCTTCTATATGATTTGGGTCATCCTTCTAATCGGACGGTCCAAAATCAAATTAAATTTTTTAAAAAAAGCTAATAAATCTGGGCTGTCCTTGTAATTAGACAGCCCAAAATAAAAGGTGGCGCGGATAAGCTTCCCTGCCTCCGAGCAGGAAGCGGCCCTCATATTATAAGCCAACTGAGCCCGTGGGTTAGAAGATTAAATTTTAAAGACAAATTTCTTAGGCCTATCCGTTTACAATTAGCGGAGTGGATAAAGACTTACATTTGATCGCATTAATATGTAAAGAATGAGCATATTACAGTTTGGAATCGATACCTCCACATTTCCATTTCTAGTGTTCAAATCGTCGGTACCTTCATAATGATTCCACCCACAATATTTAGCGATCAACTAATAGCTGATTGGAAGTAGAAGGTCGTTGGATAAGGCCTTTAATGAATCTCACACACCCAGTATAACTTATACTACATTTATTCAATATTCAATTGGATATCAGTCGTTACTTCTTCCACTCTAGGCGCAAATGGCTTCCAAGTTAGAAGTAGAAGTGGAGGTCAAGTGCTGGGCAGATAAGTTTTGGGAGGGCATTAAGTAATCCTCCGATCTCTTCCCCAAGATCTCCGACCAGGACAAGAGCATCGATCGAGATGGTTAAAGGAGATGGCATAAGCGTTGGCTCTGTCAGGCTTATCAAATTTGCCGAAGGTGCGCTACCATCATTATCATAATCTACACCTTATCAAAAAATAAGCTGCATCCGACACATGTATTTTGTATCAATGAGCTTAAATACTACGGTACCCCATTACTTAAATGCAGGCCCGCCAATATTTAAGTCGTAAAAGAGAGGATCGATGCAGCCGACGAGAACAAGACGGTCACATACAGTGTCATCGACCGTGAACTGGCAGGGTTCTACGAGTGCTTCGAGGCCACTCTGGCTGTCACTACCAAGAGCGATGGCGCTGTCGCGCGGTAGAATATTGACCATGACAGGGTTAATGAGGAAGTGCCCGAACCCAAGCTCATGCAGGAGTTTGTTTTCGAGGCCTTCAATGATCTGGGCTCATACCTTGCCAAGGCCTAGACGTTAGCCAAATGCTCGACGCTTGGTTGGGGAGTTTAATCTTGAATAAGAGGGGAGAAACATTTGACTAGTGTTTACTGCTGTTGAGTTTCTCTTCAACTGTTTGTTAATTTCGTTATGAAATGGCTCTAAATGCACGGTTTGCCTAATTGAATTGTAATACCAGAAAATTGATCAAACACGAATTGAAGAAATATTATCGGCAGTAGATGATCTATGGTTCACAGAAGGCATTTTAAGTACAACCATACACTCCCAGTCCATTAACGAAAAAATTGACAAAAAGATATACGACTTGTATGCAGGAGTCTCTCTGGCTGAAAGTTGAATGGCCGACCATTCAAAATTTCCTTCTCTTCCTCCTCAGATTTGGGAGACTATAAACTCGTATCAAATAAAAACTTCAGGTGTAACCTTAATTTTGTTAATATGTGTAATTCTATTAATGATATGTAGTGCATTGTCACACTCGAAAAAAGAAATCTCGAAATATCAACAGAGGTGGCTATTAGTTGTTCCATGGAGGTTGAAGGGTCTCAAAGTTTCTCTATAAATTGAGCTTCATTTCCCTTATTTTAAAAACTAGACATACAAAGACAAGAAAAATAAGAAAGACAAGAGGAGAGAAAAAGAGAGAGATATATAGAAATAAAAAGAGGGAAAATATTCACAAGTTTAATCTTATACGGAGTATTAAGAGAGTATGAAATCTTGTAATTTTAATATTATAAGTTGTGTGAGTAATATTCTTGTACATGTTTATATGTTTGATAACTGTAATCTTTAATTGAAGTAGTGAACTGTTCGTTGTTGTCCCGTGGTTTTTGACTCTCAATAGAAGGTAGGTTTTTCACGTTAAATCTATGTGTTCTTTTGGTTTTGTTTTATTTTATTTCTCAGGTATTATTTTCCCAAATCTTGTGTTCTCTATTGTTGATCTCCAATTTAGGGGATTTTTCTCAACAATTAGCATCGTCTATGGGAGCTTCCATTCAATCGGATCTTGATTTGAGTGGCAATCATGGCGAACACTTCCATGATTGGGAAGATTGAGAAATTTGATAGAACAAATTATCAATGGTGGAGGATGCAGATTGAGGATCATTTATACGAGAAGTAACTACATCAACGGCTTGTAGGTACCAAGCCAAAAACGATGTCAGCCAAGGAGTGGGCCTTGTTGGATAGGTGAGCCTTAGCTATCGTTCGATTGTGTTTAACATAGTTTGTGGCATTTAATATCTCCAAACAAACAACCGTCAAAGGGTTGATGGAGGCATTAGCTGGTGTTTATGAGAAGTCATCAGCCTCTAACAAGTTATTTTTGTTGAGAAAGCTTGTCTCTTTAAGGAAGCTCGAAGGTAAATCTATTGCTAATTATTTGAATGATTTCAATAAAATTTGGGCACAACTTGAATTTGTGGAGATGACATTTAATGAAGATATTAAAACTCTAATTTCATGTGTTCTTTACTGGAGAGTTGGGATACGGTAATTACTTCTATAAGTAATATATCAAAAGAACAACTAAAGTTGAAGTGCTGGGTGCAATCTTGAATCAGGAGATGATGAAGAGAAGCATGGTAGATAGCACATTGTCCATCTCAAGTACAACTTTGTCAGTGGACAAAAACAAGGGCAAAGAAAGAAGAAGAGGTCAAAGTAGAGGTCTTAAGAACTAAGGACGCTCTAAATCTAAAGGAAAATTCAAGGGTAAGCCTACTTGTTGGATTTGTAACAAGGAAAGACATGTAAAGAAAGATTGTCCCGAGCGAGTCAAGAATGTAGCTAATATTGTTGATGGTCATGAAGAGAAATTTTCTTTATCTATTCATGATGATTACAACATAGATACATGGTTTATTGATTCAGGTGCTTCATTTTATTGTACTTCTCACAAAGAATAGTTTTGTGATTTTTTCAAGAGTGAGTTGGGATACGTAACTATTGGCAATGGTCAAAAGTGCAAAATTGAAAGTAAGGGAGTAATTCATTTGAAGATGCATGATGAAGGTAAACTTATTCTTAAGGAAGTCAGGTATATACCTAAATTGAAGAAGAATCTTATATCTGTTAACAAGCTGGACCAAGAGGGCTATAAGATCACATTTGAAAATAATTAGTGGAAGATCAGCAAGGGAGCATTGGTAGTGATCAAGGGGAAGGCGGTGGGCATACTTTACCCATTGTCTACCAAGGTTGATCCGTTTATTTCTTTGGCCGCTGAGGAGAATGATATAACAATGTTATGGCATAGAAGGCTTGGTTACTTGAGCGAGAGTAGGATGAGGATCTTACATTCAAAGAAGGTTTTACAGGGTATAATTGATTCTAACTTTAGTTTCTGTGAAAACTGTATTTTAGGTAAACAACAATGGGTCAGCTTTACAAAGGATGGGCGAGAGATGAAATCCAAAAGGTTGGAGGTGGTTCACACGGATGTTTGGGGGCCAGCCCATGATATATCTTTTGGAGGTAATTTCTATTTTGTTACCTTCATTGAGGATTTTAGTAGGAAGACGTGGATCTACCCTATTAAGAAAAAATTAGATGTCTTTAGCATTTTCAAGATATAGAAAGCCTGAGTTGAGAATGAAACATGTTTGAGATTGAAATGTCTTTTGTCAGATAATGGCAGAGAATAGTGTAATAAGGAGTTTGACTCCTATTGTGAACAGCAAGGGATTAGAAGGATCAAGACAATGCCAAGGACACCACAGCAAAATGGGGTGGCCGAGAGAATGAATAGGACTATCCTAGAGCGAGTGAGAAGCATGAGGGTTCATGCTAGGCTCCCTTTGCATCTTTAGGGTGCCACTGTGGATACAGTTGTCTATCTAATAAACCGAAGTCTATCAAGCACCTTAGATCGAAAAATACTGTAAGAGGTATGGTTTGGTAAGAAAGTTAAGTACTCTTTTCTTAAGGTCTTTGGTTGTATTGCATATGCACATGTTGACAGGGAATCAAGAAAGAAGCTTGATGTAAAGTTCCTCAAATGTGTATTTTTTGGATATGTAGGTGATGAGTATGGTTACCGGATGTGGGATTTTGAGAACAACAAGGTGTTTTAAAGTTGGGATGTTGTATTCAATGAAGAGTGCATGTACAAAGACAGGAAGAAAGAAAAGAATGAGGAGTCAAAAGAAAAAGAGTATATAGAGCTTGATGAGACAGATGAAGAGATACCAAGTGCTGAAAATCAAGGATTTGTTCCAAGTGATGAGGAACAATTATCTTCTAAAGAGATCGAACAAAAATGTCAGTCACAGGCTAATCAATCAAATGGTGATGAATCAGATTCTAAATATTCTTATGCACAAGTTAAAATTGATGACTCAGAGCCACCACAAGAGGTAGTTGTTGCTCCAGAACCAAGGAGGAGCACAATGGTCAAAAAGCCTACTCAAAAATTAAATTTAATTGTACAATATATTTTGTATACTGATGCAAGAGAACCAGAGTCCTATGATGAAGCCATGAGTGATAAAGCTCATCTTAAGTAGGAGTTGGCCATGAAGGATGAGATGTCACCATTGGAGAAGAATCATACATGGGAGTTGGTGAAGTTGCCACCAAAAAGGAGGGTTCTACAAAACAAGTGGATCTATCAGATCAACTCTGAAACCGGTGGTGTACAAAGGTATAAGGCAAGACTTGTGGTGAAATGTTTTGGTCAAAGAGAAGGAATTGATTTTCATGATATATTTGCACTTGTTGTAAAAATGACTTCTATTAGAATTATTCTGAGTATTATGGTTGCAAAAGGATTGTATTTAGAATAGCTTGATGTAAATACAGCTTTCATTCATGATGATTTGGAGGAGGAGATCTATATGGAACAGCCAAAAGGGTTTGAAGTCACAGGTAAAGAAAATATGGTGTGCAAGTTAAAGAGGAGTTTATATGGACTCAAACAAGCACCAAGACAGTGGTATTTGAAATTTGACAAGTTTATGCTAAATAATGGATTTGCTAGGAGCAATTTGGACCACTGTGTATATCTACAAAAGTTTAATGATGGTAATTACATTATCTTAACTTTGTATGTAGATGACATACTTATTGCAGGAACTTGTCTGGAGAAAATTGTTGATCTCAAAACGAGGTTAGCTAAGAGTTTTTCCATGAAGAACTTTGGTGAAGCAAAACAACTTCTTAGGATGCAAATTACCCAAAACAAGAAGAGTAAGAAATTGTGGTTATCTCAAGAAGGTTATGTGAAGAAAATTCTTGAGAGATTCAACATGAATGAATCTAAGCCAATAACTACTGCTTTGGGTAGTAATTTTCATTTGTCAAAAGAATAAGGTGCTAAGAGTGAGGAAGATAAAGGTCACATGAAAACGGTGCCTTATGCTTCAACTATTGGAAGTCTTACGTATGATATGGTGAGTACAAGACCAAATATTACACATGCAGTAGGAGTAGTGAGCAGATTCATGAATAACCCTGGAAAAGAACACTGGAAGGCAGTGAAATGGATTTTTAGGTATTTGAAAGGAACTTCTAATTACTGTTTGTGTTCTGGGGGTGATAATATTGATGGGCAAGGTTATGTGGACTCGAACTATACTGGAAATAGAAACAATGGCAGGAGTAAATCAGGATATATCTTTACAATTGGTGGAACTGCAGTGAGCTGGGTTTCCAAATTGCAAAAGATAGTTGTTATATCTTCAACTGAAGCTAAATGTGGCTGCTACATAAGCTAGCAAGGAGTATATTTGGATTAAAACTTTAATGAATGAGTTAGGTTTTAATGGGGTCGATTGCAGTGATAGTCAAAGTGCAATCCATTTAGCGAAGAACTCAGCATTTTATTCTAGGATCAAACATATTTAGTTAAGGTATCATTTTATCAGATCTTTGTTAAAAGAAGGTAAATTGAAGTTGGAGAAGAAAGATGACAAAAAGAATTCAGCGGACATGTTGACTAAACCGATGGAGGGACAAAAGTTGAGTTTTTGCTCAACTTTGGTGAACTTGCACTAACATGCAGGTGGACTCATGCAACAAATAAGTGGAGGAAGAATTTGGACTGGTATGTTCCAATTGGACTATAAGTGGGAGATTGTTAATATGTATAATTGTATTAATAATATGTAGCCCATTGTCACACTCAAAAACTAAAGAAATCTCAAAATATCAACAGAGGTGGTTATTAGTTGTTCTATGGAGGTTGAAGGGTTTCAAAGCTTCTCTATAAATTGAGCTTCATTTGCCTCATTCTAACTCCATGTGTCATTCATGATTGCTTGAGCTGGAACTGGTGTGAGAAGAGGCCTTTCTTCTCACCTCCGTTTAGTCCCCATTCCTCCGCCTCTTGGATTTTGACTTCTCTCTCTTTTAGAATTTGTCTAGACTTTTTTAGCTAAATGATCCCGACACCATCTTTGTTTGAGAAAAATGACCATCACAAATGTCACTCTGTGCTTGCTTCCTGCCTGATGGAAGCTTACTATTTTGAGAAGGATCATTAGTCCCAGTGGACATCTCTACAGGTCTACCTACTTGACCTTTTGAAGTCTTTTCCCCCACCCTTTTACTAGATTTTGATTTGGGAGACATATCCTGAACAACAAAATCGGACAAGTCCTTCCCTGTAATTCCTTTGAATCTTGTCAAATTTCTCATTGAATGTATAGAAAGCTTCCAAATGCATTTGGGTCTACATGGAGATAAAATAAACACAAAGTGTTCAGTAAAGATAAATTTCAGTAAGGCTATTCTTAAAATAAAGACATAAGCACATCCAATATGCACAAAGAAAATGCAAAAATCGCATAAAACGTGATCGAATGGATCAAATCATCCCCAAATCCAATCATATTCATCTACACCTATCAGTGAGTCACTTCTACACCATATATGGAGGAAACACTTTTAAATAGGACTGGAAGAGGATGCCATGTATTTTGATTATACTATTTTGTTTGCTAATAAAATAAAACTTCCTCATTGTATAAAGATATACTTAAGTCAAAATAAAGTGAGAATTAGCTGAGAGCCTTTTATTTATCTTTTATTATATAGGAGTAGTTAATTTATAAATCCCATGACAATTTTGCATCAAATTGATTAGCAAAGCCTATGTTCTTGATTCCAAGGTGCACTTGTCGATTGACGCCAATTGTATCGACTGTACGGCATCTTCTATCTTCCCATTACCATAGACGGTTGTCCCCTCAATCCGTTCACATCTTCCATATTTACCCAACGTATTTTACCTTCCCATCGATCCGTTTGCATCTTTTCCATATTTACCCAACATATTTTACCTTCCCATCACCGCAGACGGTCGTCCACTGCAATCCACCCGCAAATCTTTTCTATATTCACAAAAAGAAAGCTAAAAGAAAAAGAATAAGTGTTCTTGTCGATTAGTTTTAGCTATCGCTCCTCACTCTCCAATTTCAAATAGCTATCGTGTTCTTACTGTCAAGGAAGATTAGTCTTGGATGAGCCTATTCTTCTAGCTAGCCAATCGTGTAGGTTGATCCATCTGATTCAGTCTTGGATGAGCCTATTCTTTTAGCTAGCCAATCATGTAGGTTGATCCATCTGATTCTCTTCTTTAGAACTCTCAAAGCCTATTCTTTTAGCTAGCCAATCATGTAGGTTGATCCATCTGATTCTCTTCTTTTAGAACTCTCAAAGTCGAGTTCTTTTTAAGAAGGGGGTTATGATGTAAGACATTTACACTTATCAATGAGTCACTTCTATACCATATATCAAGGAGACACTTTCAAATAATTATAGGAGAACATGAGGAGTTAAAAGGAAGAAGATGCAATGTATTAATTTATTATACTATTTTGTTTGCCAATAAAATAAGGCTTCCTCATTGTATAAAAACATGCTTAAGTTCAAATAAGTTTAAATTTGTTGGGTCCTTTGGGCCCCCCACCCAAGCTTCAAAATCATTATTGGGTCCAATGGGCTTTCAAACGGGACTTGCAATAAGTGTTATGGGCCTTTCTTAATCCAAAAACTAGCTCAAGAATTAAGGCTTTCTCATTAGCCTATATATAAGTCACCAACAACCTCTATACATGATGTGGGATAAACCCAATAAAATTTGGCTAAGAGCCTTTTATTTATCTTTTGTTATGTTCAAAAATCCCATGGTAGTTTACATATGCAAAATGCCATGGGATTTCTAATTTAACAACTACTCCTACATAACAAAAGAAAAAGCTTTCAGCCAAATCTCCATTCATTTTAACTCAAACATATCTTAATATAATGAGGAATATTTTATAAGCAAATAAAATAGTATAATCAATTAATACATTGCATCTTCTTCCTTAACTCCTCGTATTCTCCTATATTTATTAAAAAATATCTCCCTGATATATAGTATAAAAGTGACTTACTGATAAGTGTAGATGTCATACATCGGACACAAGCTCACGACATTATCTTCTATATCCTTAACTTCTTACTTAACATCAATACACTGTGTAAAGACAAAATCATAGAAAGAAAGGTTGCATCTCAAGTTTTAATGCCAGATTCGCCCGATGAAGGCCAACAAACAAAACAAGGAACTATTGTTCAATGCCAAAACAAAAGCCTTTTGGTCCCTATTCACAACAAGGAACTAGCACAAAACAACAGATAAAAACCACCAAAACTAAAAGCCTTTCTATTTCAAATATTGCAAGAACACATAAATTGTCAGAAACACCTTGCTTATCTAAATTGTTCGATACAACTTCTCATACAGCTATCAGTGCATAAGAAGTAATACAAAGTACATTTTAACCAAATAATCATTTAAAGAAAAACTCAGACAATTCAATATGCAATATTGGACGGAAATATGAACCGGTCCACATCTATCTTCCATCACACATCTTTTAATTCATGTTATCTTTATTTAATTTTTGTGTGTTGTATGATAAACAAGAAAAGGTCGTGTATTTCAACCTTAACGTAAACTGTGACTAACGTGCCTTCATTTTGTTTTTGAACAGTAAATAAATAACACAAAGTTTCATGTAACATACACAATCCTGCATAGCTAGTGAATACTATTAAAGGATTAGGCAACATTAAAAGAGAATGGATGTAGTGAAATGGCCATCAAGCCCTTCAATTGAATATCATTATTGCAATTTGCAAACACTTAAAAAATTTGGTGAAAATAGCTTGTGTGGAATCCACATAGTAAATTATTGCATTCTCACCAATGCACCACAAGCAACTAAAGCTTAACTAAGAAGTAAGCGACCTCATGTGTGTCATATTCCTTTAGGACAGGCATCAGCAACTGATCAGATTTCTGGTCAGTCCACCCAAACCTTTCCAGCAGAGCCTGTAGACAGCATTTTCATGTCAAGCTGATTGTAACAGTAAATAAGAACCAGAAAATAGGAAAGATAGACAAGCAACGGGACACAGAAGAAAACCCAACACCGTTGCATAAACTGCAAAAACTGAAATAAATAATTTCACTATGAAAAAATTCTAAACATGAGAATGTTACTCTTATAGTTTAAAGATTAATAATTTGAAGTCCTAGTCCCTAGACAAAAAATATATATGTATAGACAAGTATGCCTTTAAATATGATCCAGACTACTAGAAAAATTAAAAACGCCTTCAATGGACACAATACTACAGTGAAGCTAAAATATCAATCATAGAAGCAACTCATCCAGCAGATCAGGCTTTCCCCATGAAAAACACTCTGTTGACTCGTCTACTTTGGGAGATATATAAGCAGTAACCACAGTTTCACTAGGAAAAGATGGGGGAATGTGCCAATTTTTGCTCACATTTCTCTGGAAACACACAAAAAACAAGTACATCTACGGCATCATATTCATTGACAACATCCATGTGTTAAATCATTAAGGCAGATCTCAGCAGCATGAATTTTTGGATCATTTGAAGATTTGCTTCCGCATTTAAATCAATGACACAAAGCCCATGAAAAAAGAAAGGGAAAACCCTCAAAAGAAGGAAAATATGAAATTTTGCATGTAAGTCTGCCAAAACGCATTTCATAAGTATTAGCCATCAACAGGTGTGAAGTTTGACAATACAGCTAGGAATGAAATATTACATGTTTATCCATGAAAATCCTCTTATCATCTGATATATTGTCCCTTGTCTTTGCATCTATGAAGCCAGACGACTCAGGTGAAGAAGTTTGAGCATCTTGAGTTGGAACATCTGCATTTATGTGGTTTTCTTTTGAGCTTTTTTTCCTTGAATGGGTATTAAGCCTCCCCAGAATGGCTGGATCTAGAGATGCAAGCCATTCTCGAAACTTTTGGAGACCATCATCCTCAGGAAATGCATTTACAACTTCAATCGCATTGGCAATGCCAATCCCACTTCATAAATGACAGCACATGATAAGAAAAAGGTTATGTTTGAGCTTTTGTTCCTTTAAATGGGTATTAAGCCTCCCCAGAATGGCTGGATCTGGAGATTCAAGCCATTCTCGAAACTTTCGGAAACCGTTATCCTCAGGAAATGCATTTACAACTTCAATTGCATTGACAATGCCAATCCCACTTCATAAATGACAGCACATGATAAGCAAAAGGTTATATAATTATAGGATTATGAGAGGCTACAGCTTTTTCTGCATGGTTTCAAAAATAATATTCATACTGAACAAAAGAGCACCAATTTGAAGTTATGTAGCTTTGGTTTCTTTCGCCAAGTATTTATTTACTACGTGATTTAGGCGTGACATTTAAATGCATGATTCAGAAGGTTTTGCTTTTGCTCTATTTGGTAAGAGTGAGATAAACTGCTGAATCAGTTACGATTCATCATTCATGTACCAATAATAATATAAAACTGCATCACTAATAATTGTGCATAGGATAAGATGATTCACTGCTTATATTATTAACCTTTGTACCTTACACCTTCAGTATAATCACTTCCCAACAGCAGAGCCATACAAATCAGCTTTTCCCTAGAAAGACCTAGGTCAGTTTCTATGTCCTGAAAGACAACAGATAAACAATTTCATTTTGAAACAGCTTAAGAAAGTAAGGTTACAAATTTCAAGAAAATCTCAGCAACAATGTCCATTAAAAAATGAAAAAAACGTGCAATATAATCACATACAATAAACCTACAAGACATGGACGTTTTGGGAACTCTAAGGTCGTGTCACAAATTCGGCCTCTTGCACACATTTTTTCCCATTAAATGACATTGAACAGTCCTTTTTCCTAGCTGCCTGTTCATTATCTAACCAGCTAGCATCAGATACACCCCCATAAGCATTTCATGCTTCCTTACTCATTTGAACATAAGAATTTTACTTACAGTTTGACTCTAATTACAATTCTAGTTCCTTCAAACATGTTTGAATAGACCTCCACCAACTTCCTTCATAATATACTAATTCATAAAAAAGCTGCTCAACATGAGACATTTGCCAAGACCCACCTTCATTAAATACGTCTCAACATATTTATGATCATCAAAAATGTTCTTAATAAAAAAGCTGCTCAACATGAGACAATTCGCCAAAACCCACCTTCATTAAATATGTCTCAACATATTTACGATCGTCAAAAATGTTCTTAAAGACACTCCGTGCCCCAAACAGGAACACATTGGAGTCATCAGTTACAACACCATCAACCATATTTGTCATCTCCAAAAAATGCACACTGAATTTCTGCTTCCATAGGTGCAATTACATAAGGCAAACCAAACATTTGCAGCAGTTCCTGTGCAAAAGGGAAAAGGAAACTCATCAAGTTTCAATGGAAAATTTTCACTAAACAAGCAGTGATTTAGACAACGCTGATACCAAAAAAACATAAATTTGTTATGAGAACTCAAAAATAAAGATATTACAGGTTTATGGAGAAAACCTGGCATTCTGCAAACATTTCACTGCTCACATATTCTGCATCACGTTCATGCTTTTTTTGATCATTGCCAAGAAATTCACGTTCTTACTTCAAATATTGCATCTCATCATCTAATGTAAGAACATCTTCAAATGGCTTTTTCAAGTCCACATATATGCTCTCACTATCTAAAACCAAATTTGCTGGATTCAGCTCACTATCTCTACTATTTGAAAGTACAGCATCTTGAACATTAAGGCTACTTTTTAAAGCTTCAGATGTAACATTCTGCTGAGGAGTTATATCTTTATCTATGACAGGATCAGTTGAACAGTCCTCACCACCAGATATATCACAGGTAACAGATGGTGTTTCTGTAGCAGCTGAGCTTCTTACTTTAGGATTGCCCATGAAGGGTTCTTGTGTAACACCCCGTTTCGGCTCACCCGTGAACCGACCCGGAAATGTCACCGGCAACCGAACCGTCCGCTAATCTACTAGATTCGGTTAAGCCGACCAGGATCTACTCTCGGCGTCTCAAGATGGAGATGCAAATGTGAAATGAATGAATGGGAACAATTAGGTTCTAATGTGGTCCTACATGCATGCTATGATGTACAAGCAAAAATAAAACAAAACAATAAATGAGAAACCAAAAGAAAATATATGCTATTATGGAAAAACGGACAAAGTTTCCCCTAAAAGTGCAATAAAGGCTAACCTGTCCACAACAAAGGTATATAAATATTTTATCAAAATACGACAAAACATAACAATCTACCGCAACATTCCATTATTATCTCATTTGCTTTCATCTAAGCCGAGGCTGAACTCAAGGGTCCCTACTCATTCACATCTATCCGTTCATTTCATACCAGGCAATTCATCCAAACAAACATATCAAATTTTATCATTCTCATAGCATTACCACATCATCATTGTACATTACACGCGGCAGGTACATGTGTGCACGGTTCTGTGCTACTCCTCCGTAGTCCCGACAGCTTTCATCCCTCGCATTTCTCACCTATATATATATAGAAAAACCGTCAGTAACGAGTGTTACCGGCCCGAAAAATAACTAATATCAATCTGGCACAGGACAGCAAACTCTCCTGTTGAATGAAAACCATATACTTCCTCAAGAACTCTCATCAGGGCACATATGGGAGCCGTCACCCTCAGGTCGACAACGTCCCCCTTTCTTTCTCATTCTCATACCTTGGCCATTTCTCTATCGCTTCTCGCATCAAATCTCATTCCTTTCCGCCCTCTGCACCTTCCATATTACTCTTGGCCTTGAGTACGAAGACCGAGCACTCTCAGGCAGTCGCCTTTAGTACCCTTTAAAACCACAAGTCTAGACATGCGCTGCAATGCAGTACCCGTGAACCTCCACACTTCTCCGAGGTTTGAGGAACTCAAAGGTGGAGTTGTCAGGATCTCTCGGGAATGAAACGACCCTCACACCATTCCAGAGCCCACTATCGACACACACGTGCCCGCTCGCGTAGCACGGTAGTCGGATTTCCCTCATTCAATCTCTCACAAAAACGCGAAAACTATACATATATATAGGTCTGGGTTGGGATTTATACAATAGGCCCGAAGGCAACGTGAGCTGGATCTGAAGTTCGAAAACAAACTCGAGGGATCTCATCCTCGAGGGTTATTAATCCGAAAAATTGTTGGCTAAATGGCCCGAGTAAAGTGAGATCCGATAAAACGCCACTTAACACGTCCTGCACGTAATAAATCAAATACACAGTAGAATAGCGTAAAACAGAGAACGAGTCCTAAACGAACCTGGTAGAAGCTCCTACACCGTACCTACACAATCAAGCTAAAAACTAATGCCCGCATGATGAATCACACATCCTATATAGCATGCACACACAATCAACACAATCACACATTAATCAACACACATCAACCTATATCAATTCTAGCAAGTCTACTTAGGCTAGTTTGCATTAGATCATGATCATTACCTAGTTACCCTAATTAGTTTCTTAGCCTCCATTTTTAACACCACTCAATCAAACAAATTTCATATTTTATCCTTAATCAAATCTACATTTATATATATTATTATAACACACAATTCACCAATCCTACCATGCAATTCTAACAATCAATACTTTCAAATAATTAAGTTAAAATAAATTATACCTCGCGTCGTCGAAAATTGGCGACGGCTAGGGTTTCCGTTTCGTGGCTCGAAACTCGAATTTGGCACCTAGGAGCGTCCGAAGTCCGATCAGATTGGGCCGGGTGCATTCGGCGGATGATCCGGCTAATTTCACACAAATCCAATTTTCCCGCGGTTTTCCGGCGGGTGTCGGCAGTTTTCCGGCAGTTTTCCAACGATGATTCGGGACGG
>JAURVB010008580.1:0-10835 GCA_033002965.1 Piper betle | reverse complement strand
GCAAATGAGAATGATAAGCCAATGGAGTATCACACACACACGAAGAGCTTTCTTTTGGTGTGATTAATGAAAGGGAATTTCAGATTTGATTGACATCTTGTTGACTCTGGATAGTTTGATTAAGAATCATATGAGAACATAATGGGGACTAAGTATTTTTGTGTAGTAAAATTTTCTTTTTTATGATATTTTGCTCGGGACGCGCAAAAGTTTAAGTTTGGGGGTGTGTTAAGTGTTTAAAATATATAATATTTACCCATGTTTTGAATATGATTTTTTACTTCTCGGCTATAAACATTATTAATTTAGTGATATTTTTCATTATATTTTAGTTAATTAATATTTTATTAGATATGCTTAATTTTGGTGTTTCAATGCAGAAAAAGATGAATAAATTAAGCTTTGGATTTGATTGGTCATGACACTTGGCCCCACCCAATGGCTACAAGTTGTGGTGTTCAATGGTGCCGAACAGTTAGAAATTTGAAGAGACATTATAATTAATTAGACTACGTCTATTTGTGAACACTCTCTTCGAATTCTTGTATCTCCACTTCTATATAATGGGGTGGTCATTTGTTGTTAAAATATCTCATCATATCTCATCTCTTGGCTTGAGAGTGTAGTAGAAGAAGTAGTTTTAGTTTTTGTAATTCCTTTTTCTTTCATAATAAAAATTAGTTTCTTTTTTATAATGTTTTCTATTTTTATGGAGTAGTCTTATACTCGTTCTAGAGAATAGTGAAACTTAACATGATTTAATTGAATTCATTTCAACCTCTTATTCATTTATTCAATCTGATTGTTTGAGTTATCATGTTCTGAATGCTAAGAATAGAATGATCGCCTATTCCTTAGATCACGATGTTTAATTAGATTTCGGGAGAAATTAATTAGATTAGTCATTGGTAATTCATCATACGACGAGTCTTTTGACTTGTTTGTCGTTGTGGTCGGAAGATACACATCACCATATGTGATTGTAAGGTAATTCTTAATGCATTATTTTGTTGATTAATCAATTATCACCGAGAGGTAGAAATTGAGGCAAAATAATAGAACCATGAAGGAGCGGGAGCCACCATGTCATATAATTATCCTAGATCGACAATCCGAGGGAATAAAAGATAAGAATAAGATTTGATGAAGATTAAATTCATGTTAAGTGAAATTCGACTCTAGAACGAGTTTTATAATTTTAACTTCGTTTTTATTTAAGTTATTATTTAGATTTAGTTAAGTCAATTGTATGATTTTTATTATTTAGATTTAGTAAGATTTAGTTTTTATCTCTCTGTGGGAACGATACTCGAATTTACCATTATATTACTCTTTTCGACCGTGTATACTTGCATGTCACCAAAATTATTCGAACAGATGGTCACACAGACCCGTCGGACACAGATCAGGAGTCCATCTCCTCCCATGCCCAGGCAGGACAGCCCCAGCCATGGTCACAGTGACACAGCTTCCAGTCGACCTAGGACCACCATGCCACCAGCAGAGACGAGTGTACCGGTATCAGCTAGTCGTCGTACGGAGAGCCATCGCCGAGACAGTCGACGCGACAGTCACCGCAGTGGGAGTAGTCGACAGGAAAGGGATGCTGCGATAGCTAGGCTAGTTGAGGTTTAGATCGCAAATGCAGCAGAATCAGGAGGAATTTAGGAGAGAGCTCAGACAGATAGCTCTATCAGTGGCTAGAGCAGAGAAGAGACCAGCCGTGGATGAAGAGGCGCAAGGAGAGCCAGTAGCGCCCATGGGCCCTCCGCCGCCGCCTCCTCCTCCACCGCTGCAACAGGGAGCTACCCCCACAACAGCTCCTCTGGTTGCCCCACTTCAGGCAAGGATGAGACAGGACATCAGTGGACCCGCGATAGCAGGTAGCGGGCAGACCGCAGGGGGGAGTGGAGCAGTTGGAGGTGACAGTGTACCAGTTGGTACAGGACCACAGTTTCCCCGATATGAGCAAGGAGAGGGATCAAACAGATCTGTAGATGCGAGGAGTTTGGAACTGTGGCAATATGAGAGGTTCGTGAAGAATGGCGGACGACCTTTCTTTGGGAAGTTGGATGCGGAGGAGGCATTCCTATGGATATCGTCAGCCATAGGAGTGTTTGATAGTATGGCATGCCCCGTAGAACACAGAGTACGCATCGTCACAGGAGCATTCCAAGACAAAGCGAGGATATGGTGGAGTTCGGTGCAGAATTCTGTATTTGCTCATCGCCAGCCTCAGGACATCACTTGGGAGGAATTCAGAGTGGAATTCGATGGAAAGTACTTTCCACCAGATGTTAGGAAAAGGAAGGAATGGGAGTTCCAGATGTTGAGGCAAGGACCTATGACAGTGGTACAGTATGAGACGAGGTTTAGAGCCTTGGAGAGATTTGCACCAGATTTGGTTCCGACCGAAGGAAGAAGAATAGAGCGCTTCTATGAAGGCCTCCATCATGAGATTCGGATGGCATACTTGGATAGGAAGTTTACTACCTTCGGTGATGTAGTAAGAGCTGCAGGTGAAGCAGAGCGGGTGATAGCTACACGACCACGTCGAGATGTCGACCAGAGGCAGCAACATCCGAGGCCATATCAGCCAGAGCAGGGGGCACAGCAGAGACGACGTGTAGATGCGCTAGTAGCCATGAGAGCCATGGATGGCCAGGTTCAGGGCAGCAGAGCCCCATTCTGTCAGAATTGCCAATGCCATCATTGGGGAGAGTGCAGAGCAGGCAGAAATGTATGCTACAACTGCGGTCAGCCAGGGCACTGAGCCGCAGAGTGCAGAGTAGGCACTAGGGTTTGCTACAACTGCGGTCAGCCAGGGCACAGGGCCGCAGAGTGCAGAGGAGGCACTAGGGCCTGTTACAGTTGCGGTCAACTGGGACATAGGGCTGCAACATGTCCGACTGGCCAGAGCCAGCAGTTGACACTCCCAGCGCCTCAGCAGAGACTTGCACTTCCAGCTCCCCAACAGCAGTCACAGCAGAGAGGCCAACAGGGCCATGGACAAGGCCAGAGAGGTGGAGACCAACAACCACCAAGGCAGCAGCAAAGGGGACAAGATCAGAGAGGGTACATGGCTGCAGGACAGACTAGGAAGCAGAAGGGTAGGCCACAGCCACAGCCACAGCCACAGTTAGCTCAGAATCAGGCCGCACCATCTGCACCAGAGCAGCAGCAACCAGCAAGGATGTACGCAGCCACCGTAGCAGAGGCCCTTGAGGATACGACGGTCGTGACAGGTACGCTTTCCGTAGGCCTTGTACCTGCACGTGTCTTGTTTGATTCTGGATGTACGCACTCCTTCATTTCGTACATGCACACTAATAGGATTGGATGTAAGATAGAGGAGTTAGGACATTCACTGTTAGTGTCCACCCCTGCCGGTAGTGTAATAGCTACGGGCGAGTGTGTGCGTGATGTCCCTGTTGAGATTCAACAGCGACAGCTTGTAGCTGATTTGATACTATTCAAGCTACAAGAATTTGATGTGATATTTGGGATGAATTGGATGTCCAAGCAAGGAGCAGTGATAGATTGTCGAAGGAAGACGGTGACTTTCCGCCATGGAAGGCGCCGCTTTTTCTTCCAAGGTCAGGGCCGAGACAGGGAGCAAGGATGGATATCCTATCAAAGTGCAGTGAGACAACTAGACAGAGGCAGTGAACTGATAATGGCAGCGTTAGTTTTGACTGAGCAGAGTGGACCAGGGAAATAGCCGAGTATAGAGGAGATTCCAGTGGTCTGCGAATTTACAGATGTATTTCCTGAGGAGATTACTGGATTGCCGCCAGACAGAGAGGTGGATCTTGCCATCGAGTTGATGCCTGGCACAACCCCAATTTCGAGAGCTCCATATAGGATGGCACCTCTTGAGCTCAAGGAACTGAAGGAACAGCTATAGACACTGTTGGACCAAGGATTCATCAGACCGAGTGTTTCCCCTTGGGGCGCACCGGTGTTATTTGTGAGGAAGAAGGATGGAAGCATGCGGTTATGCATAGATTACAGGATGCTAAACCATGCAACGGTTAAGAACAGATACCCTCTTCCTCGTATTGATGATTTATTTGACCAGTTGAGCTTAGCAGTCGTCTTTTCGAAGATTGATTTGAGATCAGGATACTACCAACTGAGGATTAGAGCAGAAGACATCCCGAAGACTGCGTTCAGGACGAGATATGGACACTACGAGTTTTTGGTCATGCCGTTTGGATTGACCAATGCTCCAGCAACATTTATGGACTTGATGAATAGAGTGTTCAATCCGTACTTGGACCAGTTTGTGATCGTCTTTGTGGATGACATACTGGTATATTCTTCGTCCAGGGAAGAACATGCGCAACACCTGAGGATTGTGTTGCAAACACTGAGAGAGCATAGGTTGTATGGGAAATTTTTGAAGTGCAGTTTCTGGTTGTCAGAGGTGAATTTTCTCGGCCACATCATCTCAGCATCAGGCATCTCAGTAGATCCAGCTAAGATAGAGGCAGTAGTGCAGTGGGAACAACCGAAGACACCTACGGAGGTTCGGAGTTTTCTGGGATTGGCTGGATACTACAGACGGTTCATTCAGGACTTCTCTTCCATAGCAGCCCCTCTGACACGACTGACTAGGAAAGAGGAACGGTTCATATGGACAGACGAATGTGAGCGGAGTTTCAGGATGCTAAAGGAGAGGTTGACTTCAGTGCCTATCCTCGCATTGCCTGAGGGACATGAGGATTTTGTAGTGTATACTGATGCCTCAGGGATTGGCTTAGGTTGTGTTTTGATGCAGAAGGATAAGGTTATTGCTTATGCATCTTGTCAGCTCAAGGTGCATGAGCGTAACTATCCTACTCATGACCTAGAGCTTGCTGCAGTCATATTCGCTCTCAGAATATGGAGGCACTATCTATATGGAACATCTTTCAGACTTCTAACTGATCACCAGAGTCTGAAATATATCTTCACGCAGAAGGATCTGAATAGCAGACAGAGAAGATGGTTGGAGATGTTAGCGGATTACGAGGTCGACATAGCATACCATGAGGGCAAAGCGAATGTGGTAGCCGATGCATTGAGCAGGAAGCCAAGATTCTTGTACACCGCAGGATTAGCAGCATTGTCAGTGACCGAGCACACTACGGGCCAGAGACAGTTAGTTGGGATGATGGCGCGACTTACGATTCAGCCAAGCGTGCTTGAGCAGATTCGGATTGCACAGGAGGCAGATCCGCAGTTGAAGCAGTGGTTGGAACAAGGAACACATCAGGAATTGGCCAGGGATACAGACGGATTAGTCAGATTGAGAGGCCGACTATTCGTGCCTAATGTTCCAGAGTATCCCGGACTTCGAAGTACTATTCTTCACGAAGCTCACACGTCGAGATGCTCAGTACACCCAGGTGGAGTGAAGATGTACCACGATGTCCGACGAACCTATTGGTGGCCAGGAATGAAGAGAGAAGTATACGATACAGTGGCTAGATGTTTGGTATGCCAGCAAGTGAAAGCCGAGCACGTACGTCCAGGTGGAATGCTACAACCGTTGGAAACCCCAGAGTGGAAGTGGGAGAGTATAGCTTACGACTTTGTAGTTGGTTTACCTAAGACCCGCCAACAAAAGGATGCGATATGGGTCATAGTAGATCGACTTACAAAGAGCATACACTTCATACCGATCAGGATGGATTACCCACTGACCACATTGGCTACGCTGTACAGAGATCAGATAGTCAGGTTACACAGCATACCACGGGAGATCATATCAGACAGGGATCCGAGGTTCACATCGCGATTTTGGAAGGCTTTTCAGGCAGCTATGGGCACAGAATCGAGATTCAACACAGCTTTCCATCCTCAAACAGACGGACAGACGGAAAGAACCATACAGACCCTGGAAGACTTGCTTCGCGCATGTATCCTGGATTTCGGAGGAAGTTGGGAAGAACACCTACCTCTGGTGGAATTCTCCTACAACAACAGCTATCAGGCCATGATTGGAATGGCACCGTTCGAAGCACTGTACGGTAGACCATGCAGATCCCCAGTGTGTTGGGTGCAGGGCAGCGAACCAGTGGTAGTTGGGCCAGAAATGATCCAGCAGACACAAGAGGTGGTAATGAGGATTAGAAGAAGAATGAGGTCAGCTCAAGATAGACAAAAGAGTTACGCAGATCAGCGCAGACGTGAGGTTCATTTCGCGTTAGGAGATCACGTTCTCCTGAAGGTCTCTCCGACTAAGGGAAACACGAGATTCGGGACGCGAGGGAAACTCAGTCCGCGCTATATTGGACCCTTTGACGTGATTGAGCGCATTGGACCAGTGGCATATAGGCTAGCATTGCCTCCTCACCTATCAGCTGTGCATGACGTCTTCCACGTGTCAATGTTGAAGAAGTATCACCCCGACAACTCTCATGTTGTCAGCTTCAAAGAGGTAGAGCTGCAACCGGACCTGACGTACCCAGAAGATGCAGTCCAAATCGTGGACCGAAGAGTGAAGATTCTCCAAAGAAAAGAAGTTCCCCTAGTACGAGTGCAATGGACCCGACGAGGAGTTGAAGAAGCTACGTGGGAACGAGAAGATGAGATGAGGAAGCGATACCCGGAGTTGTTCAAGCAACCAGCTTCACAACCAGGTACTACGCCAACACTTACATTTAGATGAGGAACATGGTTGAAACTTCCTTGGTTAAAATTTCGAGGACGAAATTTTTCTAAGGAGGGAAGGTTGTAAAACCCGTGACTCGAGTCAGAGTTTTACGGGAGCGAACCAGTCGGTTCAACCGTCGGTTCGAGTCGAGTCAGCTTCATGGACCGCGAGCTGAGTTGAGGCCAGCTGTGAGTTATGAGCGATGAGGGTCATGTATGCTCAAGTATACGATGATAACGTCAAAAAGATGATGAAAAATGGGTTATCAAGTATATGGAGGTATGCAGTATTGATTGTTATTTTAATTTGATCGTAGAATATTTTTAGGGCCGAATGACGAATTAGGACGCGATATAGGTGAGTTTGGGTGGGTTATTAGTTATAGAACATATCATTTGGATGTTGCTGTGTTCGTTTGATTTTACGGGATTTTTCCCAATTTTTCTAGATTTTTTTACGAATTTATTAGGAGATAGTTATTATTATTGACTCGAGTCGGAGTCGAGTCAACTTTAATTTACAAAAATGCCATCGCACGCCCCTTCATCTTTCCCGATCATCTTTTTCTTTTTCTCCAAACCCTAGCCACCCGACGCCGCCCTGACCTTGCCGCCGACTGCCGCCCCGCCGCCAGAACCAACTGCCCGTCGTCCCCTTGCCGTCGTCGTGCCGTCCCGACAGACCCCGGCCACCGATCGCCTGCCGGAACGCCGCCACAATGCCACAAAGCCGCCTCGGCCGTCGCCACTCCGAGCCGGATTCCGCCGCCGTTCGGTCACCGTCGCCGCCGCTGTGACCACCAGTCTCACCCTCTCGCCGTCGCCGACGTTTCCCCCATCATCCCGACCGCCGTCGAGGCCGGTCGTAGCCCCGATTGGAGCACGCCGCCGCCGCCGCCCGTTTTCGACGCCGCCGCAGACGGCCATCGCCGCCCCGGCTACCCTGTTTGACACCACCATCGGACCAAGCTCGTCGAGCTGGTGCCGATAGACCCCCTGATTGCCCCGTCCAGAATCATCGCCGGAAAACTGCTGACACTCGCGAAAAACCGCCGGAACCGCCGGAAAATTGGATTCGTGGGAAATTCGCCGGATCATCCGCTGAACGCACCTAGTAGAATCCAATCAAACTTCGGATGCCGCTAGTGCCGAATTCAAGTACCGCTGAACGCACGCGGTGGGATCGAACGTGGGAAAAAATTTTGTTAGCTGGTTAAGTATGAATTACCCGGTTAATTGAAAAGTAATTTCTAACCGGACGATTCTAGTTGAATCGGTCAGGTCGACCACATTATTTATCTATTTAACCATTTAAGTGAACCATACCATGTACCCATTTAAGAGGTTAAGTGAAATGGTTAAGTGAACCGTGTTGATTACCCAATTACCCGGTTAAAGGAATTACGGTGAAATGGTGCTTCCACATACCGTAGCCGTCATTTCATTCTTTATAAAAGAAGATGGGGAGGGCGTCATCTAAATTTTTCCTCCTTAACAGACGCCGGATTTCCTCCTTCGCGTGGGTAATTTTCTTTCCTTTATTTTTCTTTTGTTGCATGCATACCCATGTTGCATAAATCATAAACATGATAAACATAAAAATTAAATGAGAAATCAACAAGGGAAGAAGAAAACCAGGAGGATGTCCTGTTGTTTTTGTAGCAGCAACAACGCCATCTTCCATCCTTGTGAGTTGGGTTGACGTGTTGGAAGTTGGGAGTGCTCCCGGCGGTGCAGCTGGTCGGACGGAGTCGCCTTGGGTGGCCGAGTAAGACTGTCGGGGAGGGATGCAAATCAGGAACGTGAAGGGAGACCAGGTTGGTGTTGCCATGGGTGGTGTTGCTGGCCAGACATGGATCCGCCATGGAAAGTGCAGACTGATCGTCACATGGGGTGGTGCTGGTCGTCACCTTGATGGGGCAGGACATGGTCGCCATGGCTGCTGGTCGGCCACCATTAATGGTAAAATTAAGGTCCCCATGTAGGGTGTAGTCCGAGTTCCATGAGATAGCAGCGGATAAAAGGTTGGATCTTTGGGGTTTTTCCAATTGGATCAGTGGGGTAGATAGAAGATGGGGTCTGAAATTGAGTGGAAGGAAAAGAAGACATGCTGGTCGGGTGCTGTTTAGGTGGCCGACTAGAGTAGTTGCCATGGGTCATGGGCTGATTATGTGACCAACATGGAGTCACCATGGTCAGGTCGGGGTGGCTGAATGGGTGGCCGGAAGGGGGACGCCAAGGACTGGTTGAGGGTTGTCATGTGGTGGCCAAGTTGGAGATGCCATAGTAGCAAATGGAGGCCGCCACGTTACTAGTTGGTCGCCATGCATGGTGAAAATACCGGCTTTCGCTGGGTGACTACAATAAAGCTGGGAGCTTTGGGGTTGTTAAATGAATTGTTAAAGTAGGATGGCAACCAGGTAAATATGGGAGAACTCGATGCAGTTGAGTTAGAATATAAGGTAAATACAAAAGAATTAAGTAGGGGACATGTTAATAATTAAATTATCAATTAGATAATGGGGATTTGGATGGGGATAATTAATAATTAATTATCATTAGAATTGCAGAAAATTTAATAAGAAATGAAGACTAACATGAACTAATTACATCATTTAAAATTGAAAGTATATTAGTCATGTAGTTGCATGTAGGTTCATGCAAAATAAAATTATACTAATGTATAATTTTATGCCCTTATTCAGATTAGGGTTAACGGATTATAGTCAGACGTAATCACAAGTCAGGTACGTATAATAGGTAGAACATCGTACTTTCCTTGTTGATAGCCTAGGTTGGCCTGAGCCCAGATTCGACCACCATGCACCGAGTGCAACCGGGGTCAAAGAATTGACTCAGCCCGACACTGGGTCGTATTATATGTGTAATTTTTGTAATGCATCGACATTATTTCGGAGTAGTGATAGCCACCCCATAAAAAGGCTATGGCCGGGGTGAGTGAGACACAGTGATTTCTCCATCGCACTGGAGTGCAGTGATAGCCTCCCCATAAAAGGCTACGGCCGGGGTGTATGAGGCACTGGCACTAGAGTTGGCATTGAGAGCTTCCCCACAAATGGGGCATAGCAATCACCTAAGTGCAGTGATAGCCTCCCCATAAAAAGGCTACGGCCAGGGTGTGCAAGGCACTGGCACTGGAGTGCAGTGATAGCCTCCCTATAAAAAGGCTACGGCCGGGGTGTGAGAGGCACTGGCATTAGAGTTGCCAGTGAGAGCTTCCCCACAAACGGGGCATAGCAATCACCTGAGTGCAGTGATAGCCTCCCAATAAAAAGGCTACGGCCGGGGTGCACTGGCACTGGAGTGCAGTGATAGCCTCCCCATAAAAAGGCTACGGCCGGGGTGTGCGAGGCACTCGCACTAGAATTGGTAGTGAGAGCTTCCCCACAAATAGGGCGTAGCAATCACCTGAGTGCAGTGATAGCTTCCCCACAAAAAGGCTATGGCAGGGTGTGCGAGGCACTGGCACTTGAGACGGTAGTGGTAGCCTCCCCACAAGAGGGCTACGGCCGAGGTGTGCGGATCGCAGCGGATACCTCCTCCGCATTGTTTTGGAGTATAGCGGAATCGCTCCACCGCATATTAAAATAAACATAAGGAAATAGTGGAATGTACTTGATTTGTTTTATCTATTATACTACTTAGTGTTATAATCACTAACGCGGAATTGCCTCCACAGGTGTGCAGATATGAAATTAGGTGATTGACAACTAGAGCATGGAGCAAAATAAATATGAGGACTCCTTTCTTTATTTATTTGAGAAATAAGAGTGGCTACTGGGATACGGTCCAAGTCTGTGGGATCTTTATATATGTTTTTGTTAAAAAAATGTTAGACATATTTGCTAAATTATGAGTAACACCTAACCAGCTAGGCCCACAATGTTGTGAAAAATGGCGGGTCGTTACAGGTGGTATCAGAGCCTGGTTTCCCAAAAGCTCATATCTTATGACTCAAGTACCTTGTTGAAGAGTCCAATATTTATCTTTCTCCAATGGGATATGTCATTAGGGAATTTGTGGGCTCACTAACAAACCTAAGTAATCATTGAAAAAAAAATTTAATGAACCATAACGGAATAAATTTTAAACGGCAGGCACCCGAAGGAAGTCAAGCCAAGCTGCGCAGTCGGACACGAACATGGAGAGTGTGTTAGGCCAAATTTTGACGG
>JAURVB010008578.1:0-19832 GCA_033002965.1 Piper betle | reverse complement strand
GACAGGCATTTCTCCCAGCGGTGCCACGGACGTGGCCAGTTCTTGTCCGTGCCTCCGAGTCATGTCCGCAAAAGTCTGTGTCCGTTAACATGGACGTACGACGACATAAATACGGATCACATAACTAATATGAACCATACAATTAATATAAATTTTAAAAATTTAAGCTCAAAAATAAATAAAAAATGATGTATTTTACATAAATATAAATTCACTAATTTGTTTTAAATAGATCTACATTATATACTTTCAAATTTTACATGGTAACCCTAAGACACAGTCCTTTTCTTTCACTAAACATTTAGAATTTCTAATACAATCGATAAATCAACAAAATATTCTTAATTATATAAAAAAATTTATTTAAAAATATAAAATCAACCTTGAGGCAAACAATTTTTATTTTTTTCTACACACTTATGATTTATGATAAAAATTGTCAAAAGTATATACCGCACCCCTTAGTTCGAGTCAAAGCATGTCCAAGCCAGTTGCTAGGTTGGGACCATCACCTAGTGGTGCAACCCATTACTAACTCCGTGTAGGCTTGGTCGCTACCTGATTTAGGAGCACGTATCATGGAACCAAATGGAGGGTGTTGCGGGTGGCTCTCCATAAATACTTCACTCGATGTAGTAAGGCTGAGGGAGAAAATTTTGAGGGCGTGCAGCTTCGGGCTTGAAGACCTGTTGCTCGTTTGCTAGAATTCCATCGCTTCACCGCCAAGCCGTTGATGGGTTTGTCGCAGCTGGTTGGAGCTTTCGTCGCCGCGACGTGGAGCCCTTCCCCCGCTTTGCCGTCATGTTTCTATGAAGAACTTTGCCTCACCATTGCCTGCTGCTCTATTGTTGTGAGGAAGGCCGTCACCTCATTGCTGTTTGTTGCCATGAAGTCCCGTCACCATGCTGACGTGAAGCCTTCCCCCATCCCTTTGCTTTGTTGGATACAACCCTGATCGAAGTGGACTTCGCCAAAGGAGTGCTGCCGCATAAAGTTTTGTTACAGAGGAGAACAAACACTGCTACTACCTCATTAGAGTCGTGCTGTCGTGGGACACCGAGGTCTTGCTTTCACCAAAAGAGGTCTCTCTACCTGCCCATCATGCTGCTGGTTTCAACTCTCACAAATCTTGCAAGTCCTCGATTGACATCTCTATAGAGGATTGCTAAAGCACTGCCCGATCACTGACTTACCAAAGAGAGAAGTTCCATTCTTAAATGGCTTGCCAAAACAAGTCGCCGATCATTGCCTTGCCATGTAAAGTGCTGTCGAAGCCGCTCTACCTCTCTAAGAAGTGCTAGTTGTTTGGAAGCCCATCATATAAATTTAAATACATATAATAAAATATAAATAAAATAAATTTTATTTTAACAGCGAAATATGGGATAAGAGCCGCCACTCGCTCGATCTCTAATTTTACGACTTATCATTTTTGTTCCTTAAAAATACAGTAATTTTTTTATGTTGAAGATAAGATATAGTATTTATAAGTTTTTTTATCTTAAATTAATTAATAAAATAAATAATAAGAGATATTATTTAATTAATTTGATATTAAGCCAAAATTAATCTTTTTGATTGATTTAACCGTCCACGCCTACGCCAACGTTTATTTAGTGAGTCTACCTTTGCGGGTGTCCACAAAAACACGCCCTCACCCACCACTGCCACCGTCGTGGAGCGTTGCCGTTTGAAGCCCCAACAGTTGCAGCCGCCACAATTGAGAAGAAAAGTAGTTGATCATCTCGAAGCATTGTCCAGGGATCCTAGTCGTGCTGATCTGTTTGGGGACTTGGAGTCGCAGCTGCCTGCAGGGCTGCTGCTGGAGTGCGTTCACACCAAAGAGAGAAGGTCCTCTCCTCTTAGTTGTTGTCCCGCCAACGAGTCCGCAAAGCACCGCTTCTGTGTTGCTGTACTTCGCCCTACCAGGGAGAAGGCCCTCTCACTATTGCCGGCAACATTTGGCTGCGCCGAGAAGATACCAAATAGCCGAAGATCTGCACACCTTCGTCACCCTCTGGTCGCACTCAAAGCCGGAGCCGACTCGTGCCTAAGAGGAAAGTTGGAAGCTTTGCTGTCACGGAGAATCGCTCCCACGAAGTTCTGCTATCAAAGTGAGACGTGGATTAGCTGTTGTTGCACGATCACAGCCGCTTAACGAAGGGAGAAGACATGGTTATTACATTTTAGACGTATATATATATATATGTCTAAGTATATAATTGGATCGTATGTTTTAGGCTTAAATTAAATTACAATTAATAAAATTAAGGTTAATGGGCTATTTATTTAAGATAAATATATGGAAATATTATATATTTAAGATAAATATAAATAAATATGTGTAACTATTATTTTTATAATCTTTAATTTAAGATAGGTTAAATTAAAATTATGAAAGATAAGAATAAGTACGGTTATACAAATAAATATGGTTATGGTCTCTAAATTTGTACCGTAAATTTTTTTTTCTAGTATCCCATCATGTAGGAACTCTAGCTTTGAAAAATTGGTGCTGAATTTAGAAGACCAAAACTTAAAGAAGTCAAAAATCGTTTTGTTATTATGGATTCATGTATACAACCGTTATCAAATTTTATTTTCTTGATGATTTAATCTAAAAAATGTTTTATTAATGATATTTTTATCATCTGTATAATTTGGTTAAAGTTAAAGTTTTTATTCAACAAGTAGTATCAGGGCCTCTTCATATTAGATCATTAGGATTAATTTGATTTGTGTTTATTTATTTATTTTTTAATGAGACAATCATCCACTTTGGTATTTTATTGAACAAATGGGTGATATTGTTCGTTCATTGATCAAATAATTTCGATTTTTGGGAAGTATTCTTTTATTTATTACTTTTTGTCTACGAGAATAAATTAATATGGTCTTCAACCTATTAGGAGTAACCCTAAATTTTGCATTGTTAGTGGGTAAGGAAAATACAAGAAATTGTATATGAGATATTTGTTCTCAAATTAAGGTCTTTTTGGTAAAATATCAAATGAGGAAAATAACGTTACAAAAGGTTATAATTTCAGAAATTTTCAAATAAAGATACATTTATAACCCTGTTCAGTTTTATATTATTTGAGATTATTAAATTCAAAATTATGGTTCAGTTATGATTAATATTTTTAAATTTATTAAGGACTATAATAAGCTGCCAAAGTAGCCTCTTTTATAAAAATTAATTTATTTTAAAATATTAAGACAGTTGTGGGTATATGATTCATGTGAATATTAATCAGCCTAAAGGAAGGTTAATATTTGACAGAATTATATATTCATTTGTGGTAATAAATATGAGATAATTATCAAAATTCCATGTGGATAATAAATCGGCCCAAAGACAGGTTTATTATTTGACAAAATTTATTATCTATATTTGATTACTGCACTAAGAGTACTACTTACAAATTAATATTTCTGTCCAAAGACTAAATATTAATGTTGTACTAGGTATATATTGATGGGATTAACTATTGTTTGAATTATTAATCTTATTATAGACATGTTATTTTGTTCTATGGATTCAGTTAATCAATTTGCTTATGTAATTTCTGCCAACATCAATTCAATTCCAATGCTTAAAGATAATTTTAAGGATTGGAAAATACATGAATCTTGACCTTGAATTGAGGACTGAACAACCTGCTTCACTTATGGACAAAAGTTTATTGAGGAAAAATGGGACATTGAGAAGTAGGAACGTTTAAATCGCATAAGTCTTGTGATTATGAAGTGTGGGATTCCAGAGACCTTTAGGGTGTGTGTCTGAATAAAGGTTACTACAGCCAGTGAGTTTTTTAAAAATTGAAAAGCATTTTGTAAAAAAATGATAAGGTTGAAACAAGTATGCTTTTGTCGAATTTGATTTCAATGAAGTTTAAAGGTAAAACAAGCATAATCAGAGTACATCTTAGAGATGTCAAATATTGCTTCAAAACTAAAGCCACTAAGGTTAGAGTTATCTGAAGATTTTGCTTGTGCATTTAGTTTGAATTTCTCTTCTGACACAATTTAGTCAATTCAAGGTCAGTTACAACTGTCAAAGGGAAAAATGGACTCTTAATGAGCTCATTTCTTATTGTGTGCAAGAAGAAGAAAGGTTGAAGCAAGAACAGGCTGAAAGTACTCACTTGGCTAGTACCTATTAGGACAAAATACGAAGAAAATCAGGTTTCTTGCTATTTCTTTTATAGTAAACTTGGACATATGAAGAAGGAATGCACTAGGTATCACTTGGTGTGTAAATAAAGGTCCATTTCGTAATTTTGTTTGTTCTGAGGTTAATTTACCTTCGGTGTCAATATACACTTGGTGGCTAGATTTGGGTGCTACTACTCACATTAGTGTCTCAATGCAGGGTTACCTGAGTTGCCGAAAGCCAAATGATGCTGAAAGATTCATCTATGTGGGTGATGACAACTCAGTTATAGTTGAAGTAATAGGGATTTTTAGATTATTATTAAAAGCAGGATATTATTTGGATTTGAAAGAGACATATGTAGTACCATTTTTTAGATGAAATTTGGTTTCTATTTCTATATTAGACAAATTTTGTTACTCTTGTTCATTTAGAAATAATAAGTTTAGTCTTTTTTCTAAATTCAAATATTGTAGATATGGGTTCCTTGTCTTTTTATGATAATTTATATTTACTTGATACTATTGCATCTTTTAATGAAACTTTACATGTAGGTTTAAGTGGCATGAAAAGAAAATTAACCGATGAGAATTCTGCTTTACTCTGGCATAAGCATTTAGAATACATTTCTAAACAAAGAATTGCATGACTTATGTCAGATGGAATTCTTGATTCTCTTAATTTATCAAATTTTCAAGTCTGTATTGAGTGTATTAAGGGAAAATAAACAAATATATGGAGACTAGGTACCAATAAATCTTTAAGCATTTTATAACTAATACATACAGACATTTATGGGCCATTTCCTACGACTTCTTGGAATGGTTAATAATATTTTATTACGTTCATAGACGATTATTATCATTATGATTACCTTTATCTCATTCATGAGAAGTCTCAAGCATTGGACGTGTTTAAAGAATATAAGGCTGAAGTGAGAACCAACTTGACAAAACTATTAAGGCTATCAGATCTGACTGTGGTGGTGAATACTATGGCAGATATGATGAATCAGGTGTACAACGTCCAAGACCATTTACCAAATTCCAAGAAGAGTGCAGAATCGTCCTACAATATACAATGTCAGGTACTCCTAACATGAATGGTGTTGCTGAGAGACGAAACCGAATATTAAAGACATGGTAAGAAGTATGATTGCTCATACTACTTTACCTGATTCACTCTGGGTGAGGAACTAAAGACAATAACATATCTTCTTAATAGAGTACCAACAAAGGCAATAGTTAAGACCCCTTATGAATTATAGATTGGGAAAAAAAACCAATATTAAGCATTTACACATTTGGGGTTGTCTAGCTGAGGTAAGGTCTTATAGGCCAAATAAAAGAAAACTGGATTTAAGAACAGTTAGCAGCTATTTTGTTCAGGTACTCTGAATAATCAAGTGGGTATAAGTTTTATGATCCCACAATATGGCCATTCTTTGATATGGGAAATGCCCAGTTATTTAAGGATGTTGAGTTTTGAGGGGGAAATAAAGTTAGAGACTTTGTCTTTAAAAGAGAATCTGATTCTCTTCCCATGATTGTTCTTGACAATAATCAGGATCAGCATCATATTCTTGATGTTGTTTAAGAAACAATACTAAAATTACAAGACAATGTCAAGAATCTCCCTAATCAAGTTATATCTGAATAGCAAACTCAACAACCTCAAGAGCAAATGCCATTGAGGAGATCCACAAGAGAAAAGAGAAATATAATTTCAGATGATTATATCATCTTTCTCCATGAACATGAGGATAACATTAGAATGGTGGAAGATGATCCAATCAACTTTCATCAAGCCATGAAGAGTTCTAATTCTCAAAAATAGATTGATGCCATGAATGAAGAGATGAAGTCCATGAAAGCTAATGACGTTTGGGATCTTATTCCATTACCTAAAGGTGCGAAACCTATTGGTTGTAAATGGATATTTAAAACCAAGAGGGATTCGAAAGGTGATGTAGAAAGATGTAAGGCTCATCTTGTTGCAAAGGGCTTTAATAAAAGGAAGGCATCGATCATAATGAGACTTTTTCTCCAGTTTCATTGAAGGACTCATTAATAATAATTATGGTATTAGTGGCACACTTTGACCTTGAGTTACATCAAATGGATGTAAATACTGTGTTTGTAAATAGTGACATTGATGAAACAATTTATATGATGCAACCAGAAAACTTTGTATCGGGAGATTCAAAGAATATGGTTTGTAAATTAAAGAAATCCATCTATGGACTTAAGCAGGCTTCTCATTAATGCTATCACAAATTTCATCAAGTGATTTTCTCGTTTGATTTTGAGATGACTGTTATTGATGATTGTATATACCATAAGTTTAGTGGGAGTAAGTATATTTTTCTGATTTTATATGTTGATGATATATTTCTTGCCAGTAATGATATAAGTTTCTTACACAACACCAAGAGATTTTTATCAAAGAAATTTAAAATGAAAGATCTTGAAAATGCGTCTTTTATATTAGGAATTCAAATGCCTTCGATGTAAACTTGGATTACAAAAAGACCTATATAGAAAAAGTGCTTAAGAGACTTGGCATGCAAGGTTGTAAACCAGGAGATACCTCTATTTTTAAAGGAGACAAATTCAGTCTTAATTAATGCCCTAAAAATAAAATAGAAGGAAAGGAAATGCAAAAGATTCCTTATGCTTCAGCAGTGGGAAGTCTTATATATGCTCAACTATATACACGTCTAGATATTGTGTATATTGTTGGAATGTTGGGCAGATATTTAAGTAATCCAGGATTTTATCATTGGAAAGCAGCCAAAAGAGTAATGAGATATCTTCAGAGAACAAAACATTACATGCTTACATATCGGAAGTCAGATCAACTTGAGATTATTAGGTATTCTGATTCCGATTTTCCTGAATGTCAAGATAGTCATCGATCCACTTCTGGTTATGTATACCTACTTGCTGGAGGAGCTATTTCTTAGAAGAGTGTTAAGCAGACATTCATAACTTCTTCCACCATGACACCTGAATTCATAGCTTGTTATGAGGCATCCAATCATAGAATATGGTTGCAAAATTTATCACAGGGTTGCGCATTATTGATAATATTGAAAGACTACTTAAGTTATTTTGTGACAATTAGTCTGCAGTATTACATTCAAATAACAACAGGAGCTCATCTAAATCAAAACATATAGAGATCAAATTCCTTGTTGTGAAAGAAAGAGTTTAGAGTGATAAAGTTTCGGCAAAGTTTTTATAGAGCATATTGGAACAAACTCCATAGTTGCGAATCCACTTACTAAAAATTTACCGCCCAAGGTCTTTTATGAGCATGTTGCTCATGTGGGAGTTAGATCATTTGATGATATATTACTTTAGTAAGAGTTTGTATTGAATTGCAATATTTGGTTTATGTTTCACTCTATTTTGATGATCTCATTAAGTTAGACCAGTTGAAAATAGACATGTTTAGATCAAATTACATGTAATTTTTATGCTACACATCCATACTTGATCTATGTCTTTTAATTATGTTAATGTATGTGACCATGGATGGATTTAGTTACGATATATATAACAAAAGTCACATTGATCCTATGTTAATATAATTATGTTAGACCAGTTGAAAATAGACATGTTTAGATCAAATTACATGTAATTTTTATACTACACATTCATACTTGATCTATGTCATTTAATTATGTTCATTTATGTGACCATGGATAGATTTAGTTATGATATATATAACAAAAGTCACATTGATCCTATGTTAACATAATTAATGGACGAGATTGTTATTTTAGAATAATAGCGTATGTTATTTTGGAACTTATAAGGTAATATATAATTATCTATATATATATATATATATATATATATATATATTCCAAGTGAGAAATTGTTAGATTTTGGACACATATATACAAGTATATAATTGTATCATGTGCTATTAATAAGGCTTGTGCCTAAATTAAATTGATCTAATAAAGTTAAAGTTAATAGGTCATTAATATTTAAGATAAATATGTGGAGATATCATATATTTAAGATAAGTATAGATAAATATGTATAGATACCGTTTTCGTAATCTTTAATTTATGTTGGGTTAAATTGAAATTATGAAAGATAAGGATAAGTACGGTTATACGAATAAATACAGTTATGAGCTCGAATTCGCACCGTAAGTTTTTTTTTTTTAATATCTCATCGTCCAAGAACTTTAGCTTTATAGAACTAGTGTTGAATTTAAAAGATCAAAACTTAAAGAAGTTAAGAATCGTTTTGTTATTATGAATTGCTTCCGTTATTAAATTTTATTTTGTTAATAATTTAATTTAAAAAAGATTTTATTAATGATATTTTTATTATTTGGATGATATCGCTAAAATTAAAATTTTTATTCAACAATGGTTGCACTGGGAGATTCGCGCCCGAGTTGCCGTGCCAAAGAACAAGTTGTTGCCTCGGTAGAGCTGTTTCGGCCCTATCGTGCCGTTCTGTCTCGCTGCCGCAAATTGCTGTGGAGCTGAAGAGATATTCAGAAACGTCGTCCCTCCGTCGGAGAGTTGCTGCTTCTTGCTGCAGTCGGAGAAGCCTACTTTCGCCAGAAAATGGAAACAAATTTGTGGCCGGAACAAGAGATAAATGACAAGCAGCTTACTTTCTAGCAACTTCTCGGTCAATCGGAACCACTGTTGGCAGTCCCACCCTTGCCATTGGATTCACAGAATAGCATTCTATAAGGATCACCCAAGCCCTGCTGCTGCTTGCACATTGAATCGCTAGATAAATTTGACCCAAATCTTTTTTAAAAAAAGAAGAAAAGAGGACTCCTGTTGCAGGAATTCTCCGACGACTTTCTAGCCGTCCGGCGAGTTTTCCGGTTGTCCAGTCACCACCAAATCACTCCACTTGGCCTAAGGATTGAGTTGGTACCACTCAGGTCATCCCACAAAGGTCGTCGGTATCGGCAGATCAGCCCAACTGCTGTTTACGGAGAAGAAGCCCAGCGTACAGAGATGCAGCACGACCTCTGGTGTACCGCAACCAATCCATGGCTTAGCGCACTCGCACCCAGAGAAAAACTCGAGCTTGCACACTGCTGTCACCGGCCTTGATTCGTGGGCATGGCCGGGTGCTAGGATTTCGGTGGTTGGTCCTAATATCCCAGCGTCCATGAGGGGTAGCGGGGCTATCCGAATGGTAGAGACAACCTACCGAGGCTAATTCGTGTTATGGTTGCAGGTGACGGACTTGGTGCACTGATGTTGTCGTGATGACCGAGGGCTGTTGGGAGCAGAGGGCCAGGAGACAATGAACGAGAAACCTCAAGTAGCGCTAGGCGGGTTGTGCTGTGATCGAGCACCTTGGCTAAGCGTAGCGAGCAAACTGGTGGGCGTGTCGGCATAGTGAGGTTGGGCATGACCGAGGTGCCGAGCACTGCCGAGTGAGTTACCGAGCATGGACGAGCATTGCTGATCAGCGTGATCGAGCAGCATGAGTGGGATACCGAGCAGCGTGACCGAACTGTGTACCGAGCGAAATACCGGTACATGGTGTCGGCATGGGCTGTGCAGTGGATGCGGGCGCACGCGAGCGGGTGAACGAGCGGTGTGATCGGTATCCAGGTCGGTAGTGGGCGCGTAATCAGTAGCGGTGTGCGGGCGTGAGTGCTAACGCGTGTCGACCCAAATATCGCCACGACCGGGAGTTGGCTAGCGGCACCAGGGTCTAGCGGTAGCAGTCCCCATCATGTGCAGCGATGCGTGCAGGAGTTGCTCTGAGGTTGATCTGAGGGTCGTGGTCTGGACATGGTCGAGCCAGGGGCGAGCCATTGTCCAGCGGTGCAGCGAAAAGTCTGGTACGAGTTTGTTGCTGGGAAGATATGGTATCTTGGGAAGATTACGTATCTTATCAACATGGTCAAGCCAGGGTTTGCAACTGAATTCTGGATAGATTAGAGAAGCGTGGGACGTGTCAATCTGTTCTAGAGAATATCTTCTGTGGGAGAGGATATGCACGGAGGTTCTACATAAGGAGAACAGCCAGAAAAAGGAAGGGGAGAGTCCAACAGCGTGAGATCTCATTGAGTGGAGGCCATTGAGGGGTTGCTGAAGGATTGGTGCAGAGATAGTCGCCAATTGCGTGACGACGTGAGACTACCGAGAGAGAAGGAGACTGCTAAAGTTGCTGCAGCCGGTGCTTTACGTGAAGACTGGAACTCCATTGCTGAAGTCGGCCAGAATCGAGGTAGGCGTCGGGGTGAGGGTTGCTATGTGCGAGTGATCTTGTAATTGAGTCCCGTGTGAGGTTAGGTAGCATTGGGGTGAGGCGTGTGGGGGCTGTCCACAACGCCGAGCAAGTACTTGAGGTTAGGTAGAGTACTTGTAATCCTTGTATTGATTTGATAATATAAGGTTGGGATTTGTCCTGTATCTGTGGTCTTGCTTGTTGGTCGTCATTTGTAGGTGGGGAGTTTTTGTACCAGGTCCGAGGTCTGAACTTACAAGGCCAGCGTTGCGGTAACGTTGTTGCTGAGACGAGCAAGGGGCAGACGGCACGCCTGAATACCGGTAAGGGTATTTGGGGATCGGGCAGTTGTTGCGGTGGCAATTGTTTGGCTCTCGAAACAGCGACGAGAGTGTTGTATCGAGGTGTTTGCGGTGAACATAGGTGATCGAGCGAGAGGCTGGGTGTAGCGATATCGAGGAAGTGTTTTGCTGGTAGGGTGTGCTGGTAAACCTCGGTGTGTTGAAGTTACCGAACATAGTGATAGTGTTTGGGACGTGGGCTTCTGGTAGTGGGACTACATTACGTAACAAGGTTGAAGGGCTGGTATTTCTGGGAGGAATATGCCGCACAGGGGGTGTTCTAAGGCGAAAAATTTAGTCCTAGGAATGCGACTGTGACAAAGGGTATCAGAGCCTGGTTACGTGCAAGGAAGGAACAGCTTACATTTAGCAAAGGCTTTGTTGTGACAATCACATGGATACACGATCAACTGATGCGCTCAGGGAGCGTGTTGCATGGCTGGAGGTGTTGGTTGGAGGGCCAGCCAATGGTGATGATAATGCTCACACGGTGTTTGATCAGTTGCAAACCCTAACTGAGGAGATGGAGAGGGTTGCTGATCAGCCAGAATCCAGCAGTGTGCGAGGTGATGAAAGGGCTGAGATGTTGGTGAATCTCAGGGCTGGTTTGGAGGAGGTACGGTCAGAGGTGGCTCTTTTGAGGTGTGCAGTACTCAATCAGCCTCCTCAGCACTTTGGTGCGAATTAGGTAGCCAAACTTCCAGGAAGGCTTAAAGTGCCGGAGCCAACGAAGTTTGGAGGAATCAGGTCCTCAAAAGATCTGGAAAACTTCGTCTGGGAGATGCAGGAATATTTTTGAGCTGCTAAAATCCTTGCTCATAGGCAAGTCTTGATGGCCAGTATGTTTATGACTGGTGACACCAAGCTATGGTGGAGAACACGCACCGAGGACTATGAGAAAGTGGGACGTCCTAAGATAGAGACTTGGGAGCTTATGAGACATGAACTCAGGGATAAATTTTTGCCAACTAATACCGCTTGGATGGCAAGGGATGCTTTGAAGAAGCTTAGGCAGACTGGGAGGTGAGAGACTACGTCAAACAATTCAGATAATGTCTTTTGGATATACAAGACATGTCAGAAAGTGATAAACTCTTCAACTTTGTGTATGGATTGCAACCTTGGGCGCAGTTGGAATTGAAGAGGCAGAAGGTGCTGGATTTGCAAACCGCATTGAGTGCAGCCGATGCCTTAGTAGATTTGAAGATTGCGGCTGGTCTGGGGGATCGAGTTCCCAAGGAGGGCAATAGGAAAGGTGAGAGTTTCTCTAAGAGCCGAGTAGGTCAGTTCCCAGGGGGATGATATGAGGCCGAAGCGAGAATGTTTCCTTTGTTCAGGACCTCATTTGGCAAGGGAGTGCCCTAATAATCTGAAAGGGAAGGTGAGTGCTATGCAGGCTGAAGAGAATGCTGATTCAGGTGAGCCAGTTCATATGTCTACATTGCAGATCATAGGAGCTTTGAGGGTTGAACGACCTAAACAAGGAGGTTTAGGGTTGATGTATGTTCCAGTGACTTTGAATGGAAGAAGGGTTTCAGTGTTGGTTGACACAGGGGCAACTTATAGCTTCGTTTCAACTAAGGTGTCAGATCGCTTGGGGCTGAAATCTAGGGTAATACCAGCAAGGTTAAGGTTGTGAATTCGCCGATGAAACAAGTTCAAGGTGTGGCTTGGGGAGTCCAGATTTTCTTGGGGGAATTTAGTGGCCAAGCTGATTTTATGATTATGGAAATTGACGACTTTGAGGTAATACTTGGTAACAATTTCCTAGTGACAGCTTGTGTAGGAGTGCTACCACACTTAGGAGGAGTGATAATGATGTCCGGTGGCACTGGGTGCTTCATGAAGGGACAAAGCAGAGCTACCGGGGTAGAAGGTCCAACTGTTGGCGAGGTGCAGTTTGCAGCATTGCAGGTGTTGGAGGTCAGCAAGGGGTGGAATTCTACTCATCTTGCAGGATTGGTGTGCGGGAAGAGTGAGCATTCCGGTAACCTATGTGTCCAGTTGGGAAGGGTTCCAGGTATGAGGCCAGAAACCCTAGCTGGAGTGAGTTCTTCCATGCAGCTAGGAGGGAGCTGTGATGACTTGGTGGAGATTGCCAAGGCCCCAATTCAGGTATTTGGGATACCTAGACAATGTGAGGAGTCTGTTGGGCTAAGAGTTGGTGAGTTGCGTAGGAGAAAGTCTAAGGTTTGGCAAGAGGTGGATTTGCAGGAGTTTAGCACCGTGATCCAAGTAGAAGATTTCTTGGAGGTTGCCAACTACTTCAGGGATTACTTCGGGGATTGCAAGAGTGAGTTGCTACAGAGGGGCGTGAGTGAGCTCCACACTCTAGTCCGAGGGGTAAGACAACAGTCCATGCAGGGGATATGGGATCTTCGGGGCAGAAGATCGGAGACTCACTACCATCAGTTGAAGAAAATTACTGGTGATGAGGCGCACAAAGATTCATTGCATCAAGCGTACCACTTGACGGGAATGAGGCGTCGACAGGAGATCAGCTTTTTCCTCGTGTGGGGGGTTTTGTTCACTATGGAGATTGTAGTGACCAGGATCTTGAAGTTAGTAGTCTTCATGATGTGTCCACCATCATGGTCGACCGGGGCTACCAAAGATCTAATTCTTCAATGGAGGGTCAGACACTTCAGAAGACGGGCTAATGGAGGTGTTGAACCTAGAGTTAGGTTCTCACTTAATGTGTTTGGCTTGCAACGAGGCAATCCAAAGTTCTCTATCACCACTGATCTAGAGAGACAGCCACTAGATGAGGTAAGTTCATGTTGGGATGATTACCAACAATGCTTTACATGGAGGAAAAGAAAAAGGGTCGAAGTAATGGAAATTCTAGCTACATTACAGAGTCTTGAAAATGCTTGGAGTCTGCAATTCTTGGAACCACGAAGAATTTGGCCGAGTTTGTCGATGGGTATTCAAAACTTGGAGGTTGGAGCATTTTGCCGATTGGAGTGTGTAGGAATACATGCGAGGTCTGAGGCATGCAAGACTGGGGACAATGTGATGGGGGAGCTAGAGCCACGAGGCATGGAGTCCTTGGTACATAGAGCAGGGACATTGCAGATTTGTCATGAGGGCATACCATGGATGATGATGGAGTTCGACTTGTTGTTGATGAAGGGGGCATGCCTTCCTTTCAATGAGGACATCGGCTCTCATTGGTGGGGGAGGATGTCACGGCTTTGATTTGTGGGCATGGCCGGGTGCTAGGATTTCGGTGGTTGGTCCTAGCATCCCAGCGTCCATGAGGGGTAGCGGGGCCATCCGAGTGGTGGAGACAACCTACCGAGGCTATTCCGTATTATGGTTGCAGGTGACGGACTTGGTGCACTGATGCTGTCATGATGACCAAGGGCTGTTGGGAGCAGAGGGCCAGGAGACAGTGACCGAGAAACCTCAAGTAGTGCTAGGCGGGTTGTACTGCGGATGCGGGTGTGTGCAAGCGGGTGAGCGAGCGGCATGATCGGTATCCAGGTCGATAGCGGGTGCGTGATCAGTAGCGGTGCATGGGTGTGCGCGCTAGCGCGTGTTGACCCAAATATCGACATGGCCAGGAGTTGGCTTGCAGCACCAGGGTCCAGCAGTAGCGGTCCCCAGCATGTGCAGCGGTGTGTGTGGGAGTTGCTCTGAGGTTCATGGTCTGGACATGGTCTAGCCAGGGGTGAGCCATTGTCCAGTGGTGTAGCCAAAAGTCTGGTACGAGTTTGTTGTTGGGAAGATATGGTATCTTGGGAGGATTATGTATCTTATCAACATGGTCGAGCCAGGGTTTGCAACTGAATTCTGGATAGATTAGAGAAGCGTGGGACGTGTCAATTTGTTCGAGAGAATATCTTCTGCGAGAGAGGATATACACGGAGGTTCTACATAAGGAGAACAGCTAGAAAAAGGAAGGGGAGAGTCTAGCAGCGTGAGATCTCATTGAGCAGAGGCCATTGAGGGGTTGCTGAAGGATTGGTACAGAGATGGTCGCCAATTGCATGACGACGTGAGACTACCAAGAGAGAAGGAGACTAGTGGAGTTGCTGCAGCCGGTGCTTTGTGTGAAGACTGGAACTCCATTGCTGAAGTCGGCCGGAATCGAGGTAGGCGTTGGGGTGAGGGTTGCTGTGCGCGAGTGATCCTGTAATTGAGTCCTGTGTGAGGTTAGGTAGCATTGGGGCGAGGTGTGTGGGGGCCATCCACAACGCCGAACAAGTGCTTGAGGTTAGGTAGAGTACTTGTAATCCTTGTATTGATTTGATAATATAAAGTTGGGATTTGTCCTGTATCTGTGGTCTTGCTTGTTGGTCGTCGTTTGTAGGCAGGGAGTTTTTGTACCAGGTCCGAAGTCTGAACTTACAAGGCCAGCGTTGCAGGTAACGTTGTTGCTGAGACGAGCAAGGGGAAGACGGCATGCCTAAATACAGGTAAGGGTATTTGGGGATCGGGCAGTTGTTATGGTGGCAATTATTTGGCTCTCGAAATAGTGACCGAGAGTGCTGTATCAGGGTGTTTGCGATGAACACGGGTGATCGAGCGAGAGGCTGGGTGTAGCGATATCGGGGAAGTGTTTTGCTGGTAGGGTGTGCTGGTAAACCTTGGTGTGTTGAAGTTACCGAACATAGCGATAGTGTTTGGGACGTGGGCTTCCGGTAGTGAGACTACATTGCGTAACGTGGTTGAAGGGCTGGTAATTCTGGGAAGAATATGCTGCACAAGGGGTATTCTAGGGCGAAAAATTTAGTCCAAGGAATGCGACTGTGACACATGCCACCTAGCTTGGTTTCATATTTATTTGTTTTGAACAACCCAAAGTGGTCTGGTTCGGTTTATTATCATTCAATAAATATTTGAAGGCCTTGTCGACGTCAGATTGACATAAAATTCAATTCCCCACTATTTTTGGATCCTCTGGATGCATTGGTAGGGCTGTTTTAAAGATTTTAAGACTATTATGGGATGAACCAAGGCATTAAAGTTAAAGCTATTAAAGGCAATTTACTTAAAAAGGCGATAAAATTTATTATTTTGTATAAGGTATAAAATTAAAGGAGAAATAGTTAAATTTGTGGTTATCAAGTATCAGTGGATTGACACATGGACTTGAGTTGAACCCTAAAAAATAACATAAAATTTTTTGGATGTTTATTCTTCATTTGAGACATTTATTTATTTTACTCGTATATTTTTTATGCGGCGAGGACGTTTTTGGTCCCATTGAATATACTTATTGACATGAAATGGAGTGTGATTGCGGGATTAGGAAATCCCACACCCAAACAATGTATCTACACTTTAGTCAATCACATTATTTAAAATAATAATTATCTTTTAATCTATATAAAATAAATGAACATTATTCCTACCTTAAAAAATATTATTAGACAATAAGTAATCATTTTAATTTTTATTTCAAAAAGTTATGAAAACATCCACAGGCACTTGCGGACGTATGCGGATCACAACTGTGCGGATAGCCTAATTTATATAGGACAGATAAGTGGACTAGGATGCGGACGTCCATAATTTTTGGCCACCCCTAATTTCACTAAGTAGGGTGGGACATGGTACAAATTATTGATTTGATTGTCACTATCGTCTTTTGTGTCCTTAATATTTATAATAATAGAGTCCACATTTACTACGATCAATGGAGCAGCTCTCCAAGATATATAACCAAACCAGCTCAGTTGAACAAATGTTTTTTACCTATAAAATACATAGATGGTTGAAGGTTACAAATAATTTTTTCAACAATTGACCTGGAAAGTGATGGCTCGGTTAACCAACAAATTCTAACTCTCTGTGATAATTTTGAACTCAATTTGTTATACACAAATACAAACTTTTAATATAAATATACATACATAATTTCCAACAATGTATTTATTTAAAACATTTTACAAAATAAAATAAAAGATTAATTCAAAAATTAGATTGCATTAATTTTGAAAACCCTATGTGCATGACTATATTGACGTTCGTATTATTCCCAAAATTCAAAATACACTCACAATCTTAACTCAAAATTATGCTTAAATACTCGTAACTCCCAAAGATTTATCCGTTTATTAAAATTAACAATTTGAAAATATGGACAATAGTGAACATTTTTGGCCTCGAGATCTAAGGATGTAATATTTTATAACAAGATTGATGATCGGTAATACACACTTCCTATGTACATAAATCACCCCTTCGGCATAGGGAGAAGGGAACCCCCTCCCACATTACCAACACTGCCTGCGACAAGAAGAAACCTATTTAATTTGTTAAAAACTAAAAATCAAATGTTTTGTTTTAGCTCTAAATTATTTTAATTTGATTTTTGGTAAGGCTGTTGACAAAATAAAATGTATATTAATATTTTGATTTGAAACCAACCCAAACTGAATTAATTGAAATGACTTAACTTTTAAAAATATTATAAAATTTATATTTTATGTTAATTATTATGAAATTATGATATTTATGATGAATTTTACTTGTTCAATATGATAAGGATTACTTATTAAATAATTATGTTTATTAAAATAATGATAAAATTTGATCAAATAATTAAATAAACATATTTTTATAATAATTTAGTTATCCGGTTACCCAACCAAATTAACCAAAATATTTCAACTCGGTTTTGGTTACAAATATCCTGAATTATTAAATCAAAATCATCAACCGACGGTACACTCAACCCTAAACCTTTTCAAGCAAAAGAGAACTAAAAAACCAATAAATAAAATAAAATAATAATTTATATGTAAAATTTTAAATTTTGATTGAGGCACACAAAAAATATATTAAAAATTTTCTTTTATTCGAGTTTGAGTAGGGGGGTGAGGTAGGTAATCCTAACCGCTGCGTCTGAGTTTGAAGTTCGAACACGACGAGTTAAAGAGGGCCCCACCGCCACTCTTTCATCTACCGCCGATGTGCTTCGTGTCCGCCAACTCCTCCACCGCCGACTCCATCTGGTACTCTTCCGAAGGTTGCCACCTGAGTATATCTCCGACCTCTCCTCTTCTCTTCCAGTATAATCAATTGCTTGAAATGATTCTTTCTCGCTCTCATATCTTTTCCATTTTTTGATTCCCTTGCTCAATTTGCAGTACAATTTACTCTCTTCTTTTTCTTGTAGTTTTGGTTAGGGTTTCGGTGATCAAATGTAATTTTTATCTTTAATTGACGCTTGGTAATGGAAATCAAAATCACTCTTTTCTTGTGTTTTTTTAATCAAAGATATAGCTGTCAATCATGGGTTTTTACTATGCTGACTGTAACTATTTATAGGTCTTTTTTTTTGTATAAAAGAACAATGTTATAGAGGGTGGTCTAATTTTTCATGAATATGGTTGTTAAGAAAATGATTTGTTGCTGACCGTTCTGAGAAGGCAGAATTGTGTCGGGATCTAGATATGGACTTGTTACATTTGTAGAACTAGGTTTGATTGCAATTTGGATGGCGTCTTGTTCAACTAGTCGTCTTTAGATACCCTGTCATTGTGGTGGGGTTACTAGAACAGGTGGTCTAGGTCGTGTGTAGAGGAAAAGCTATAGCTCATCGTAATGGTGTCATTTGATGGTTAACAGGAGCGGTGGATAAATTTTAGGCAAAAGCGTGTCATGCATGGATGCTGTTAGAAACAGAAACGATGCAGTAGGTTACTTAGTGCTGATTGTGTGCGTGTGTGAAAACTGAAATTGCATGCAGCACACTCATCACAATTGTTTTAAATGCAATATTGTCATGGTACTTTTAGTTCTCAGCTTTTAGCACACTTAATTGAATGGATTGAAGTTGTGCATTTTGATTAGAGTTTCTCTAGTATAAAAATGTGGTTGGATTTTTTTTTTTTGGTTACCAATAAATGACTTCATTTTCTTGTATCCATGTTGCCAATCCACAAGCTAATTAATTGTTTCTTGGAAAGAAGTTTCTGCTTTTCTTGTTTCATCCTTGCTTTCATTGAGTAATACCTGGGGGTCTTCTTTTCCTTTATTTATCCTGATCAGGTGCAGAGAGAAGAAATCTTGGGGATGTAAACCATACTGTGCTATCATGGGAGACACCGGCTATACCATAGAAGTGACTAATCTATCTCCTAATGCAACAGAAAAGGATGTTTATGATTTCTTCAAGTACTCTGGAACAGTTGAACATGTTGAGATTGCAAGGTAGTTATAATCTTCTTAACAGCTGTTAGTCATGTAGCTTCACGTCTAAACCCCTTGAACTGTAATTAAGGAAACAAAATTTTATAACAAACGGTCTAATAGTTGTGAAGTGAGCTTAAGGGGTAGTTTTTATTCTCTTTATAGGTTGTTAGTATTTAAGGTTTCTGTGATAAAGATTTAACCGGTCTATTGTGATATGGACTGGAGTGAATCATTAACTAGTATTCAGGTACTGATCCTTGAGAGTTGATTTTTTAGGAATTATTTCATTTGATACTTGTGGTGATCTGAAGTTAGATGGATAAAGGCGGCTAACTGGTATACCAGATTAGATGAGATTATATGTAGTACATGTGATATTAATTTATTGAATTAATCCTACTTCACTTCGACTTTGTGGAAAGCATCACTCCAAGTCTTGCGTACTTCCATGATTGTGATTAAGGAAAATGTTTCAGTTCTGAAAATTAATCTATGACAATTGAGTGGAGTGGCATCAGGCATATCTTTTTTTCTCAATGATTATGATGTTTAGTGATCTATCTGTAAGACATCATCATTGCCAATAATTTTCTTTTTTAACCATTTTTCAACACTTTCCTGTGTTAAGGAAGATTTTTTCCACAGATTTTAGATGATAAAAATTTGTAATATTATTTTGTATTTAATAAAAGTTTTGTTTTTGTGCGTACCTCTAATTTAGAAGTTTATGAAGCTCCTGGCTAGGGTTCAAGTGTAGATGCCTTGATGTCATGCCATCAAAAATATCAAAATTAGTTGCTATGAACAATGTATAATTGCTGTGTGTTGCTTCATAAAGCAATGAGCACAATTATTCAGTGATCTCCAATGGCAATTGACAAATTTGCCCCATTTTCTGGAGGATCAGAATAGGAAATTGCATAAAGTCATTTATCCTAGTTATGATTT